>WUQG02012956.1:0-11783 GCA_011317285.2 Androctonus mauritanicus | reverse complement strand
GTAATAAAAGAACAAATATAAGAAATTAATACAAAAAATAATATTTTCAAAGAAATATAAAAAACATAATTGCATAATAAAAATACATTACACAATATTATTATAATGGCGGGACGCTCTCATAAAAAAAGAATTTGCACATTTTGCAGTCCTGCATTTTTTAATATATAGGCCTATATAAATTCATTTTTCTTTAGATTAACTTTAGGCATATTAAATAATATTTTATCAGAGGTCAATATTCTATCAATATAGTTCTGTAGATAAACCAGGTCTTTCTTATTTTTTTTTATTATTTCTTTTCAAAACAATGTTTGCTTATTATCAGTATTACTGATAAATACTAGTAATATTTAGGGATATTTTTTGGTATGACTAATAATGGTAAAAATTGGTAATTTTACAAAGAAATTGCTTCATAGTTGGTAATTCATTGATATATAAAAATGCACTATTCAGTGCTTATTCCTGTTTGAAAGTTTGATTATTAATTCAATATCTTTATTATATTCTGTAATTAGTTTATGTAAGATTGATTGTGGAGCACTATAATACAAAATTATATCATAATTAATAGTGAAAACAATCTTCGAAAAGAACTAAAACCTCAAAGTTTCAGGATGCAGCTGACATATTGACGAGTAAATCCTATTTTTTGTCTTAATCCATTAGGTATTGATTCAATATGATATTTATACGATAGCCGAGTAGCAAATAGAATTCCCAAATCAGAATGATGCTCTGCTGGAAAAACTGTAGTATTAAAAAGAGGTAACTAACTTCTTTCGTTAACAATTTTATGAAGAGAAAAAAATCATATAAGCTATTTTATCTCTATTGAAAGACAAGTTATTGTGATTGAACCAGATAATTAACCTATGAAGATCATTGAAGAGTAATTTTTTATCACAATTAATTTAAAATCATCTCCGTAACCTATTAATTTTGACTGCAATTTCAGATAAAATGCTGGATTAATGTACATTATAAAAAGTAAAGTACTCAAAACAGAATCCTGAGCAATTCCAATAGTAGAAACGTAATCTTAAGATCTTCTACTCTCCATAAAGACATGATATCTTCTGTTTATCAAATATTTAATAATCCAGTAAATCAGTACATAGTCGACATTATAAACTTCAATCAATCTATGATATAAAATAGATATATCTATACTATCAAAAGCAGCCGTAATGTCTAAAAATAAAGTATGAGTATCTTTTTTTTCCTCCTCAAAATTATCATAAATAATTGAAGTAAAATCAATCAGATTTGTAATTGCTGATCTGTTTTTTAACATTAAACTATATATAGGCTATTTTAATAATATTTCAAAAATATGTAACATACAATTAGAAACGGATATCGATCTATATGATGCAGGATCTAAAAGATTCTATGACTTTTTAAATACAAGAACAATTTCAATATTTGTCCACTCCAGAGGAATATAACCATTCTCTAGAATAATTTGAAATAAATATGCCATATTCCATTTGTGATATTATAAATGGAAAGACTCTTTGAAAGAATATATAAGGGTATCGTATCTGGGCCCTTAGAGAATCTATTCATCGATTTCAAGGGCTGTAATAACTCATTTTCATTGATATGAAATTTAACATTTTGTAAAGATTTAATCTGAAAATTTATAGAATTTCTATAAACTAGCTTTGATGATAAAGACTGATTTCAAAAAGATGATCAGAGTTCAAAGTTTTTGATCGAATATTACAGTAAATAATACATTTAAGTGAATTTCATAATTTCTTACTGTTTCTGTTATTATTATTTATATTGTTTGCTATATATCTAGTTTTATCTTGAATTATGGATTTTACAAATTGCTTCTTATATTGAACGAAATAATAAAGATCTGAGAAGTAACCATTCCTCTTCCAATTTCTATGCGTATTCAAATAAGAGTAATGGTGAATAAATGCAAGCTATTAACTGTTTAAGTGAAGTAGGATCATAAGTAGAAATTACAAAAGGGCATTTTAAAGCTTTTAATTAGCATACAGGTGGGGAAGCGAAATCTTGTTATATCTTTTAAGAGAAGTGTCATGGATGGAATCTACCAGAGTGTAAGTGATCTAAATGTTATCCTTGTATTCAAATGATATGTTTAGTTAAGGTCGAAACTGAAGGTCCTTATCGACACTATACCAATGACAAAGACTGAACGGCATGCTCCATTCATCCGCGGAATGATAAGCTTTAATAGATATTCAGTTATCATCATCAGGTAAATGCTTCTCTTATGTTATTTAGCATTTTAGTGCAATAATTCTTATAAAATATATGCTGTATAAAAGTTACAACCTGAAGTGAATTTTAATATACTGTGTATCATGCGATATTGCGCATTTTCCAAACTGTTATTACACTCAATAATGTTGGCTTCCTTCCACTTTTGGGAAGAGTTCTCTCTAAAAAAAAAAAAAACCTACCTTTTCTGTTGCGGTTTTCTATAAAATATCTTGACTCATGTTGTGTATTATGTCCTTGATGGTTTGAAAGTTTGTGAGACTCGTGACTTGTTTTCAAAATCAATTCTATTTAATGTCGAAAATATTTCTTTGAAGTTTCCTCACGTAAATCTGTTGAATCAAAATATTGCTTTTTTTTTCTTTTGTCCGTTTTTTCTTTTAGTGTTTTTATTGGATACAATCAATTATAGTTGCATTATACAAAATGTTATAATACCTGCTTGATGTAACGATTTGACAATGTCTTCAGTTTACGAAAATCAAAATTCTCGATGAGAATTTTACTATTCGATGCAAAATTTTTACGTAAAATGAATTTATTAGAATATTTAGTTACTTTTCAAATTATTTGAGATTACGATGCAGTATATTTTACGTATATTTTAATATTTAAAAGGATGGTTCTTTCTTATAGCATCAAATAAGATCGTGACCTATAATTATAATTGCGAACGATATGATTCGCAGAAATTTTGTTTGCTCTTAATTAACGGATATTGATATCGGTGTGAAGTTGACCCTTAGCTTTTCAATTTTTAATATTCTTTTTTTTTTCCTTCGTTTCCATCTCGTTAGCATCTCTTCCACTTTTAATATTTTCGTTTGCAGTCTTGCGGTTTAGCCGCCAGACCTAAAACAAAATTGTCAGAATAACTTCATACTAATTCCTACTTTCGAATTTTGAAAGTTTTTTTTTTTTGCAGTAGTTTGCACATCGTTACCATCTTTTGCAATTTTAATATTTTTTGTTTGCACTCCTCTATTTGACCCTTAGTCAAAACAGTATCGTACCTCAGCCTCCAATTTGAAATTTTCGAAATTTTTCTTTTGGAAATCGTTAGCATCTTTTGCTCTTTTAATATTTTTATTTGTATCCCCACCGTTTAGGCTCCAGAGTCAAAATATTGAGTCCAACATTACATTAGTCTCTTTAAGTGATTTTATTAATTATAGATCTATTCATAATATATCTATCTGTATCTAAATACATAATTTAATAAAAATCAAGTTACTATAAATAGAAATTTCTACAGTGTACTCGCGATTTTGCGAACTTCCAATTTATGAACTATTGAGTTAGTCCCAACAAGTATCCCAAAGAACTAATATTAATTAATGTCATTCCCATTTACTAACTTTCAATTTTACGAACTCTTTTTAGGGATCCGTACGAGTTCGTAAAATCGAGAGCCCACTATATTTTATTAAACCGAATTTTATATAATTAAAAATAAAAATAAATACAAGAAGTTCCAAAAAAAGAGCTAAAATTGCCTACTTTCTGAAGCTATCATTTATTTTTCATTTATTTAACATTTTTAATTCATTGGTTTTTGTGTCGAATTATAATATTAATTTAATTGGCATACATACCACTATGACGAGATTATGACATCATGGCAACATTACATATTGTTACGCCATGGCAGCATCATAAAGGTTTTATTTTTGTTTGTAATCTCGTCCATTGTTACTTCATGGTACCATCTCAATATATATAAGAATAATGATGGTATTGGTGCTATGAATGATGTCATATCGGTGCTATGACATCATTATTATTACATATTATGATGGTACTGGATAAGTAATTGGATAAATCATCAGATCCATGATTAATAAACTCATTTACACAAGTCACTGATTAATGTTGAACCCAATATTTTACTCTGGAGCCTAAGCGATGGGGGTGCAAATGAAACTATTGAAAAGTGCTGAAGATACTAACGATTTGAAAACTATTACAAAAGAAAAAATTTCAAAACTCGAAAGTGGGATGGCTAATGTGAAGTTAGTCTCACAACTTTTTTTTTTGTTCTGGCACTAAACGCGAAGGCGCAAACAAAAATATTAAAAGTGCAAGATGCTAACGAGGTACAAAAGAAAAAACTTAAAAATTCAGAAGTAGAGGCTCGTTTTATACCTGGCATAGAAGACAATGAATTTTATGGATATGGATGAACTTTGAAAGGCAAAAACTTAATTATGTATTTTTTAGAATACCAAAAAATACATGCAT
This sequence comes from Androctonus mauritanicus, assembly GCA_011317285.2. NCBI lineage: Eukaryota > Metazoa > Arthropoda > Arachnida > Scorpiones > Buthidae > Androctonus > Androctonus mauritanicus. Next base: position 7,271 of record WUQG02012956.1, on the reverse strand, counting down.
TAGTTTATTCATTAACACAACAATTATAACCAGTGCATTCGATGGAATTATGTTTCATGGATGTAATTTAATTACTCAAAAAATATTTTTATTGGATAAGAGGATTCATGATAAACATGGAAATATTTTGAATCAAATTATTTAATAAAATAATATATTTTATTCTTATAAAAGATTTTATTAATAAAATTCCATTTAGAAAACGATGGCTTTGCTGCATTTGAAGGACATTTGGCATCTATATCCATTTTTATCTTTATTGATTGATTCAAACAACAATGTGTGGCTTTCGTCATTTTTGTTATAAGTAGTAAAATTAAATTATTAAAATTTGTTTCTTTATTTTAGTTCATTATATCTGTAAACTAAAAATTAATCTGAGGAAGCTATTCAGAAATACAATATTCATCGAAGTTTTTCAAACTTTCGAAAAAGACAAAAATGCTAAAAATGTTATTGCTTTTGATAGAAAATTTTATCCTCTTGATTCTAATATCATAACTAGTATACTCTTTCTTGATTTGAATATTATTTTTGTACTTTACGAAGAGATAAGATGTGTAATGTATAAAAATCGATATTTATTCATATAATTTATAAAGATTTCTTTGTGTCATAAAGAAAAAAAAATAAAAAATAAACAGGAACTTATGAAGAAAGTTACATTGGCATTATAGACGAAACCTTGCTTAAATATTACTTTAATATCCTTATCTTATACAACAAAACTCAGAAAATTGTGGAATAGTGATATCGTAGATTATTGAAGTGAAATCATTCTGACGAACCGTTCACCAATTAGAAATATTTCAAATTTAGTATTTACAATATTTATAAAAAAAAAATAATGTATATGTATATTATTCAGCTACGTTAGCTAGCATAAAATGTCATTTGAAGAATTAACAGACTTTATTTTTGGTATAGAAAGAAATTCATTTTGGCATGCATAGTCTATACTGCATTAAAAATAGTTTAAAAAAGATCTCTTCGTATTATGAAGAGTATAAAACATAAGTAACAAATTATAAGTATAGATACTGTAATATTTTGAAATTAAATTCTGTATTGGTTCAAATAGAAGTATATCCAGATTCATAACGTTTTACTCTATATAAAGTAATATTATAAATGGTTAATAATGGCTTTTTTTAAGTCATAAGTCAGGAAATTTCTAACGATCACATAATTCATATATATTTTATGGTATATTATGGCTTTTACCCTTTTAATACATAAATGGTTTATAAAACCATTTTACATGAATAATATTTAATAAAATAGTAGACCCTATAAAATTGAAACAAGTATGCATATGTATAAAATGTAAATTCGTTTTCGATAAATATTGCATTTAAGTTTCTCATCAAAATTGTAGTAATAAATCAGAAAATAACAAGAAAAGTTATAATTCATCCTTTCTTATTTAGTTGCTGAACACAAATCCAAATTACAAAATTCCATTTGGAATCCGTTCTTTGAACAAAACCTATTTCTGACTCGATCCTCTTAGGAATTCCTTAAATCCTTTGGTGGAAAGTAGAATCTGTTAGAAGGAAGAATAATTGAAATTCTGTAAGCAATGGTTAGATCCTGTAATCACGAGTAAACGAGCTGAAAGTGTTTATTTATTACGCGTTTAAGTCTTTCCTTTCTCGGATCTTCTTCCATGAGATGAATATCTGATTTATTTGTAGTTTCACAACGTTTGGGAATTTTATAAAGAATGGAAACAATCAAAAAAGTTTAAACAAAATAATCCATGTGTTATATTCATTTATAATGGATTTTAGATGGAATATTTTAAACATTCTTTCGCTTTCCGAGATGATTTTTGAAACTTTTCCGTTTATGTTTTGACGTCTTGGTATTCCCTAGAAGCTTTAAATCTATAAAAATCTTCGTTTACCCTTTAAACAGAATTCGCGACTTCTACTCGACAGTTTTACAGAGAAAACCTTTCTTAATCCAACATCTCAACATCCCTGGAGATTCTTTTCGATTCTAGGTAAAACCACCATCATCGCACCGATTTAGACCAAAATTCGAAATATAACCCGTATCCCAATATATTTAAAAAAATATCCATCAATATTCGATATCCCTCCTCGTCTCGTTTTCTCCATCAAACTCTGTGATTTCTTCTCTTCGAATACTACATAAAATATAATTTTATAAAATATTTCCCCTTCGAGAAGAACTTAATGGAAAATTTTGGATGGCCTTTTTTTATTGTAGAGAAGCGAAGGGAGCTAGAAAAATTCCTCTAGGTCTTAGTATCGATTGCATTTTATGACCAAATCCAGGAATGAAAGCATTCTTCATGTAAATTATCTTCGAAGCTTTCATTATATCTTTTCCTCTCTTCTGAGTTTCCTTAGTCCCAGTTGCAACTCTTTGTATCACTGCAGAGAACACTTTGATTACTTCATACTCATTGTTATTCCTATAGGTAGAAACGAGAAGGTTTCTTTTACTTTGCACCAATATACTTTTAATGCGTTATATCTCTTTTTTTTTTGCCATGTTTCCTTTCAAATCAACTACCAGATTCAAAACTCTAGTTAAAACATGTTTTAACTTTAAATCCTTTTCAGATAAGATGGCAAATTACTTTGGTCTTCTTTCCTCGTTTCACAATTTTTCAAAATTTTTTTGTTAAAATTAAAATTTCATTTTTTAACAATTTATAATGGATCATTTTTCCCATTTCTCCAGAGTTTGCCAAGTATTTTAAACTTCCATAATTTTGAATTCGACTATAAATTAAATTATTTCTTGAGTAATCTTATATCTATTTTTGATATTTGAATATTTTCATTTTTTAATTAAAAGTCGAGTTATTCTTTAAATTTTTTTAAATTATTTACAGATGAAATGAATCAACTTACTTACTTCTCCACAGAAAACATCATTTCTCCGTTTCAGAAATCAAATATTCCTATTTCAAAAATAATACAAATATCATTTATATTATAAAAATTTTATTTTTAGTTTCTTTTCGAAGGAAAAGGGACCTTATGAGATCACCATTATGTTTACTGTCTGTCTTTGTATCCTGCACTAATGACTTTTGAATCTGCAGGATTGACCTTTGGAAACATTTCTATTTCCATTCTGGAAGACTCAGATTCGATTTTCAGGTCTTATCATTCGAAAATTTATTCATGGAGTCCGGGCCTGTCACTGGAACCCCAAGAATAAGTTTTTCAAATGTTCCATCGATCACTAGCCTTTTCCAGTTTGGCGGGCCCTTCTATCTGCGACAGGGCTTGTCTTGCTGTTACTTAATATTCTATCGAAAGAGAAATTAGTGACATATGTTAACAAAAATATATATAACAACTTTAAACTAATTAGTACATTTTTCATGAAATTTGGTTCAAATTTCAATATGAATTTTTATAAAATTTGATGATTTTCTCATTAAAGGATACTTCATCGACTTATCATTTAATTTTGTAGGATTATTTAGTACTACAAAAGGACATTTGATTTTTATCAAAATTTTATTTTATATTATTGACAATAGATGGCACTAAATGTTAGAACTATATGGATAACGGATGGCTTACTTGCATTCAATATATACAGATTTCGCTCAATATTAAGCACAATATATATATATAAAATAGATTTTTCTTCACATAGATGTGAGGTCAGACAAAAATTGACGACGTCATAAAGCAACACTTCTATGACATCACGATGATGCAATAATAGTGATGTTACGTCTTAATAATGGTGACACATTGCATTATCTATGCTAGTATGTTATATATATATATATGTTTGACAACGTTAAACTTGGACACGCAATTATATAAATGGAATATAAAGCACACAATTCAAAAATAGGCGATTTTAGATCTTTCCAAGAAAGCATATTTATTAGATATGATAATTTACAAATAATCATATAATAAAGGAGAATTTACTGTTTTAATTTGAGGCATTTATTTCATTCTTTCATATGTAAAATTTTATGCATGAAAAAAAAATTATCATCTCAAAAAATGTCGTAAATCATTTTAATCTTTTTAAGAAATTCTCTCGCAGCTAATATTTTATAAAACAAACATTCATTTTTATAATTAAAAATTTATAGAAAAATGCAAATTTATAAAGAAAACAACCTCTGCCTTCGGGCAAATAAAACGGATGATGCAATTTAAAAAAAAAAAAATTTGAACTCAACCATCATCTGTTGCAAATATTTATAATTAATATTATATATTTTTAACAAATTGCAATTAATAAAAGATGAAAAGTATGATTTATGTAATTATAACTGTTCGTGTGAACTTAAGTCTGTTGTCTCGGCATAGAAAAAAATTTAACGACAAAATATTATCCGAAAATAAATGAAACACATGTCTCAATAGATCAAGATAAAGTAAGTATATCCATAATTCAAACTTTCTTTGCCATTCCAATTTATCTTTAGGCTATTTTCTTTTCATAATACTAAAATATTTGGTCCTATGATCCTTCAAAATAGATGTGTTTTATAAATAACATTAAATATTCTAAAAATTTCATCTGATGTTGATATAGCATATCTTTTTTTTTTTTGTAGCATTAGTATTCTTATTCCGCTAATGGTAAGAGAGTTTTTGTGTATTCTTCAGACGAGCAACATTTGCATTTTTGTATATAATATCCAAATAGCCATCTGTAAAAAGTGTCACCAAGAAAAAACAAGCTTTAATAACACCAGCAGGCTGAAAAACCTATAAATCTTTATCATATACAGTGCTTATTCAAAGTTCAGTTATCTCTCAGATTAAAAAACAAATAAAAAAATTACATGGAGAATTTTATGGTTATAACTTAGTTGTAAAAAATGTTCTATTTTTGACTTTTTCGAGTTGAAAGAAATATCTAGTGTTATCCTGTTTATAACAGTTTTAATTTTTTGTAAACAGTTTGAAAAGGCATAAAACATTAATTTTAATTAGTAAATTTTAAATTTTTTTACGTAAATATATTTAAACACATTTTTGTATTGTAACAATGTATTTCGTAAACAACGTAGTTTGATGTCTAACAGCAATTACATTGATTTTATTTGACATAACTTCGCGAAGACAATGATTAATTAAAGTAGCGAGTAGAGGAGTGATGTAGAAGTAATCCGAATTCCATAATCGAACTTTTTTGCTGCGCAAAATAAATAATTGTTGTCGTAGTAGGTCTCAATTTCTGCTAAACAAGTGTACAGTGTTATGGATGCAAAAAATGACATTGACATTGCCATTAATTTGTTGCAACGAACAGTAATCTTGAAAAATCCGCCATGGCTACTTTTCATTAACTCTGTTTTTCTAATCAAAAGTTCCTATTTCACCATTTGTTCAATTTTTTGAATTTAAGAAAAACAAAGCTCTCTGTTCATTTTCCGAGTATGTGCAACATTTTGAATGTGAGAAAAATTATTCATATAAAAATGAAGACGGTATCAATTCTCTCATGTTGACACTGTTTAACCTTCGAGAATGGATTCTGAGAGGGGCCTTGAATATGAAATATTTTGTCTGCCCTTCACTATTTTGACGTACATTGGTATATGGTGTCCTAGCCGCTGCTCCACAACATACAAAAAATTGTACAAAATTTATACATGTGTCGTTTTGGTTGGATGTGCATTATTAACCATTGGAACAACTATAGAAATGCTGGTATCGATGGTGTACAACGAATCCAGTGCAGAAATTCTTTTTTTGTTCAATGTCTTCTTTATGGGACTGGTCAAGCAGATAATAACGCTTCGATCTCGTAAGGAATTCTTGGAACTGGTTCGTCGTTGCTCAGACAATAGATGGCACGATCCTCAAGATGAAGCAGAAGTAAAAATCTTCAAAAAATTGAATTTACGTACCTGGTTAGCACATACTAATGGGGCAATTATTTGTGACAACCCATCTATTCATGTATTCCCAGTTTTATGAAACCAAATGCATAGCCCCTTGTCTTCCTCTAGATTTGCATCTTCAACCAACCATTCATTGCCCATTTACTACAAATTCTAATGGACTCTCTTCTCGTATCTCCGCAGGTACTACGTAGTCACCTACACAATTTTCATTGGTTTTGCCTCTTTCTTCAAAGTGACTGGACCCAGCATCGATGCAAAAAGCTTGAGAGTCTTACCTCTGCCAGTATGGTATCCATATTCCATCAGCAAGGAAATAACATTTTGGGCAACTTACACGCACCAAATGATCAGTGGTCCTCTGCATGCTTTTGTATACGTTGGAGTAGATAGCTTTTTCGTTGCATTGTTGTCTGATCTCTTATATCAGATGGAGATATTGAAACATAATTTCTTGAAAGTTGACCATCTAAGCAATGGAAAGCTATTAACTGATGGAAAAATGATTGCCAAAAATTTCGTTCTCAATATGAAGAAGTTGCAAAGTATCTATAGGTAAATCTGTTTCAATTCAGAAAAGACGACAAGATTGTAACTAATTATCAGTTCCATCTTATGCATTCAATTCTCTTCTTAACAAGACAATATTAACTTTTAGTTTGACCAAAGAAATTCAGAGGACTTTTCTCCCCATACTGGTGACGCAATTCGCTGTAATTATGCCGAATATAGTTTCGAATATACGTTTGCTAGCCATCAATGTTCGCCATGTTGATTTCTTTTATGTGTCTTCTGTTTTTTGCACATTGAGTGTCTTCATGGAAGTTTACATGTTCTGTCGACTGGGATACGAAGTTCAATTGAACGTAATTTGAACATTTTACTCAATCTCATGAAATTACATAGCATTAATTTTCTTTTCCTAATAGAGTTTCAAAATCAAAGATGGAATATTTTACAGCGATTGGATTAAATTTAATAAACGAACCAGAGGTATGATTATCATGACTCTCAGAAGATTGTCAAAGCCTCTCGTATTTTCAGCGGGTCCCTTCATTGTTTTAAACATAACTACTTTCTTACAGGTACACTCATTAGTTTATATTAAAACTTGTAAAGCTCATACTACTATTAATTTTTTGCAGATGATAAAGTTATCCTATTCGATATTTAATGTTCTTCGTGAATAGTGGAACAATTATTTATTGGGGATTGACACAAGTTTGTACCATTAAAGTTTTGTATATATATGAATGAATCACCCTCAACAGATGGACAATCTTTCAAACAAAAAAACGGCGGACTGAGTTGTGTGGAACACAACTTTCAAACACGGAACCATGGGAAGAACGGCAGAAATTGTCATGTCGGCGATATTTAATTGATCCGATATTTT
>WUQG02012945.1:0-11783 GCA_011317285.2 Androctonus mauritanicus | reverse complement strand
CTAAAATTTTTTCCTAGGACCTAGGAAAAAATTTTTCGAGTGAAAACCATTAATTAAAACTATAAAAGGTTTTAATCGGGCCCCGTGCCATGCAAATTTTGAAACGTACCATGGATTTGCCATCACTGGTATATAGTCTCAGGTTGGAGTCGGCGGCATGACGCGCTTTATCGCTTCGAGGTAAAATAAAATTTTACTCGGTATTGTATTAAATGAATTATCGCAAAATTTCTTTCCTGGTCTTCAGGATGTGTTCAATAAGTTGTGATTTTGCTTATTTCAATTTCCCTAGCCAAAAAAAAGAAAAAAATTTGATTTTTTTGCCTCGTGTAAATTTCTGAAATGACTCCCGCCACTTCAGAAATTTTTTTTGGGGAACACCTCGGAAACTTATACAAGAGTATATACGGTAGTTTTATTTAGGTAAAGTATAAATGTTATTAAAAATTTAGTAAAAATATAAAATATGCTTTTTATTATTATTTTTTAGTTGCCAAAATTTTTTTATGAATATGCAGTTATATAAATTGGTCATATAATGTAACAAGTCAATGTTAAATATCATTAAAAGAGTAATAAAATAGCCATTATACTATCATTATTAAAGTAATTCTTTGTGATGTATTTTAATAAATTGATAAACATACAAATAAAAAGCAACTCTGAACTAGAAAATGCATTTATTATTAATAAATTTAAATTAGTTAAATTAACTTTATATTTTCTTATTAAAACATTTTTTTTTTTTAATCTGTATGATTATAACAACCTTATACATTAAATAAAGTAAAATAATTTTAATAAATGGAAATAATAGAAGATAAAATCTTAATGATCAGAGAACAGATATTCTCAGCAGAGTCACTATTTTCTCAATTTATTAATTATGGACATATAAATACATTTCTAGAAAACAACCAAAAAATGAATATAACTGATAATTAAAGTATCATCATATGGATGGTTTGATGATAATAGATATAGATAATCTATTAAATCAATTATTGAATTATCCATCCAGTAATGATATTCCAAGATTTTATATCTGTAACACTTCTTCCATATTCTATATGAAAGTTGCAATAACATGTTTGCAATTTTTGAATTTTTGTATTTCTTTACAAGCAATACTTTTTGCAATTTCTGTACTGATAATGTACAGTATATAATCAACTACATTGCAATTGTGAATTCATAATATATTATTTAAGAGTGAAATGCAATTGGACTCATGATATGCATTATCACAAACTGAAATAATCAGAAATTTATGAGAAAATATTACAGTTGATTTATTATTGTGTATATTACAAGGTAATCAACTGTCAAAAACATTTCATGAAATTCAATTTAAAGGAAGTTTCTGAAATATTTTCCTTTGAAATTTTTGTAATCATAAAGATTAAACAATATCAAAATGCACAGGTTTTGTTATCAAATCTTTCTAGGAGGAACTTCTTTATAAGTATGTCAATAATCTTATTCATACATGGATGAATCTTACAATAAAATTTTTAAGTGAAAGATAAATTATGTACAAATTTAGAGAAATCTTTCATCCTTCTCTGAAAGAAAAAATTGGATAAAGACTTCCAGGAAGAAAATCATTTACAATATCTAGCCCTGTCAGAAGTCAAAACAATCAAGGTCACTTCACTTTTAGACACTCCCATTATTTTAAAAAATGATTTGGAGACAAAAGTATAAATATGAAGTTCTTTATCTGTGAGATTAGGGCAAATAGTTCTCCACATTCTTCTGTTATAGGGCTGTAAGCACTATGGAAGATTCAATTATAGAAAACAGCACAGACAAACTTTACATGTCAGTTTTAATCTAAATTTAACAATGCATGATTTTTTACAAAAATATAATGTATGGCCATAATTTGTAATAATTAATTCTAAGTACAGTAACATAACTACAATGGTGCAAAGTGGTAATATTGTAATCAACAACACAAGGACAAGTTCAATAAGCCTCTCAACCAATGAAAGGATAAGCATTTCCTTCTGCACCAAGGCTCATACATTCTAACAATGTAAGTTATGTCACTAGCTAAGAATCATTAAGAATATCATTAAATAAGGTAATAAAAATATTTAATAGAAATGAAAATATTAATCAGTCAAAAACTGAAAAAATCCTAATTAATGCAACTGATACAATGAAATAATAAAATGGAAGTAATGACAGAAGATTGATTTTCAAATGGTTAAACAGCTGATGTCATTATCAAATATTATTTTCAGATCTGTTCAATCACAATTTATTCCTTTGAAATCATAATATACACATGAACAGATCTATCTATAGATAACTTTCAAATAAATAAAGTTCATTATTACAATACAATATTATGATAAACTTATTATTTAGTTTATTATAACTGCTATTCTTAATACAAGCATCTTGTAGTCAATATATTTATTACTTTATATAGATTCTAAATATGTATAGAAATAAAATATCAGTGCTATATAGAAAAATTGATTACGGTATTAATTATCTTATTTGACATCAGCATTATCTCAAAAACATCACACTACAGTTTAACAGATACAAGATTTATAAATAAATACATCAACACAACTAAAGAGGATAAGAATTTCAAAAAATTTAAAATTTCAGAACATTCATAAATACTAACATCATAATTATATTCTTGTTACTTTCAATAACAAATAATTTTTATTTTATTTGATTATGAAAATAATATTTGACTCTCATACAATACAGTAATGCTTCAAGTTTTTAACAATAAGCTTAATAAATATGAACAGCATATATAACTCCAAAAAACTATTGTTATTTTTTTAATCAGAATGGACTTCAAAACTGAACTTTGTATGTTATAAAACAAAATGATAACATTATATATAAACTTCAAGTTATTTACAATAGCAATGAACTCCTTTTTTTTAAATCAATTTTAAGATAAAATCCTTATCAAAAAATCTATTGCCGCAGTTAAAATATAAATACTTAACGGCATATTTTAAACCTGTAAATAATTTGTTGTATTTAGGTTTGATTTTTTATTGTGTATTTTTAAATTAGTACAGTCGACCTAAAATTCTTTGATCAAACAAATATTTTAATATTGTATTTAATTTCTATTAAAATAATTCACGGTTCACGAAGCGGATGATTCGAAAATCGCAAAAATGTTTCATATTAGTAATATAATACATTTTTGGGTTTGAATGAGTTTTTTTTTTTTTTTAAGGATATTGACGACATGATTAATGGCAGTTCTTTCGAAAATTTCGCAATAATTCAACTGAACTAAAATAATTTCCTGATGATTTATATCAAAAGTTAATTTTTCCGCAGGAAAAAATGTTTTCGTGTCCAATAGCATTTCCAATTTTTAAATGGAAATACTATCGATAGATTTAAATCTTTTTTTTTTTTTTAAAAAAAAAACGTATTGTCTATTATTTTATCATTATTTAGTAAAAAAATTCGTAATTCAATAATAATGCATTTTATCAATGAACTGCATTAAATATCATTGTTCTCAATTTACAAAACACTGAGCAAAACTATTCCCAAAAAAATTTTATTACTCTTGCTATACAGTATATTCATATCGTGTTTAATTAATAAGATAATTTTATCGCATTCTATTATATAAAGCTTTATATAAAACATAAATCTACATCCCATAAAATTTAATAAGAGAGAATTAACAAGAAGAAATATATATATTTTGGATAAATCGAGAACAGTTTACTTACTGAAGTCATGTCGATGCAGCAGTTACGAAACAAATCTACATATTGAATTCATTCGCGGCCTAGATACGGCAGCTGATAAATGTAAACAGTCGACACATATTCGACTGTTGTTGTTTTCATATCAGTTTCATACACATCAACTATTCTCATCTACGCTAACACGAGAATACCTTCATCAAAACATCCAGTAGAATCAGACTAGAATAAAACTATTGGCTAATCTCCACATTACTTTCCTCTTTCCACATCTGCCAATGCATTCATTATTTACTGATGATGTCTATACAACGATGTGTCTATAGAAAAATGATAACAAGTAACAGAAATCAGTTCGATTTACTTTATTATTATTACCGCAACATTATTAATTTAATACTCAAAATTTTTCAAAATGCATGTATAATGAGCATATGAATAAAATTTTGCTTGCCAACTCTACTTGGCAAACTTATCGATATACGTCCTTGGGCTAATTCACATAGTATTACACCGTTTAATTAAAATTTTTATAGTATTTATTATATAAAGGATAAATTAGAATTTATAATATCTGTTTTAAGTAATTGGATTTAATGATAACAGACTCAAATGCATATTATTTGTAAATATATATAAATAGTGAATTAATGAATATGTTTACGGTTAATAAATCCGAAATACAGTATTATACAATCGAAAGAAATGCAGATGAGTTTCGTTTTCTGATTTGGAGAAATTTATGCAACCTAAATATGATTTATCATTATAAAATTACATGGACAAGATTTATATTAAATGTAATGTAGATAGAAAATGACGGTTATTATTTAGCTGAAGGTGACTGGTAAAACATGTACTGTATATAACAAAAACTGAAGATAAGGTATAAGTAAAAAAGGATACGAGTACATGTATAAGTAAGAGTCTTGCACGAGTATGGCTAGGTCTGAATTTGTACTGGTGAAACATTCAAATCATTTTTATTAAGAATAAAAAATTAAAATTATTATTAGAAAATATCCATAATTGTTAATCATTGGAGTTAAATGGATTTTGCTATCTCTCATCAGAATTATCGATGATCAGAATAAAAGAGAGTATTCAGCCGAATTGATATGTGAAAATGTTTCGGCTTTCCATACGTAAAACCCTGCTTCCATTTGAAATCTTACCCTTGGAAAAATTTATATAGAAAGTCTGAGCTTAATCTATCGATCTCTGAATTTTAGTCCTGCACGAATGTGGGCAGATATGAATTTGTATTGTCGTTTTTTGTTCTTTTGTATAGTCTTATACTGTAGCTTAGTACTCACAGAATACTAAGCTGGAATGCCTCCATCTTAATATTCTGTGAGTATTAAGATGGAGCATTCCAGGTCCACCACGGAGCATTCCAGGTCCACCACGGGCCACCCCACCTATGGCCAATCATCAGATAGATTCAATAAGCCGCGCCAGGTCCTCTTCTAAAAATTTCTGAAATGTGGGACATGGGAATTGAACCCAACTCTTCCAGAGTGAAAAACTGCATGCTTCGATTTGAAGTTGCCACGATCATCAGCCAACTTCAAAGTATGCTCATTTGGATTATAGAGGACAAAAATCGATAGCTGGGTAAGAACACCTCTCATAAATTTTCTAAGTGAAGGACACGGATTTGATTCCAAATCCTCTGGATAGGAAATTAGGAGCATTTCCAAGAGGCAAATCAGTTGATTATATATAGAAATGATTGTCGGCCGCGTGGAAATACTTCGGCTTATCACTATGAAAAACTCGGGTTCGATTCTCGGAGCCCGCTCCTTCGAAATATTTATCACGGGGTCCGGCCCGACTCGTTTAACTCCTCCATAATCCGGGTGACTCTCCGCTGGGGAAAGCCTGTGGAAAAACTTGTTCTGCCCCGCAACTTAATTTAATACATTATCTGAGTTGAAACCAGTTTGAAATTGGTGACATCTGATACCAAAAAGAAATCTAGAACAGATAATTATTTTAAATAAATACATAAAAATTAACACACGAAACTTGTTCGTAGATCTCAGATCTCCTCCTGAAAAATTAAAAGTATGGAATTCGGCATCCAAGATAATAAGAGGCTAATATACCAAGAAGCTATCCTGCGACTCAAGTTCAACATTAGAATTTTCGTGTTATTCTTATGATCTTAATCTACATAAAGAGACTACTGAATCTAAAATTTCCAAGAAAAATTTAATTTCTTTGAAATAATTTTTTTAAATGCGATATCTTGATTATTGACTGATTGCCAAGTGATGGACCATCTTTAAGGCTCTATTCTGAACATCGACCTGAGCTGTCCCAACTATAGTTGAATCAATTAAAGATGGAAATCAATATGCCAAGTTCTGAACATTTGAACATTTTATATCAACTCTTTGAACGTTTTATATCAACTCTGATCGCATACACAGAGAGAGAGACAAAATAAAAGCATGCAATTTCGACGGTCGTATAGAGTAGCTACATAAAAAATTTTATTTATGATATTTTAAAACAAAAAATTCTGGGAAGAGTTAATCGCTTATCCCGCTTGTTCTTTATTTTGGTTTAGTTAGGTTAGATAATTAAGCCACTATATTGAACATAGAATATCCTATAACTGGCAGCAACCACTTTTAGAGCTCATATCAAACTCATTGAGGCTGATCAATACCCATGATGGGGCAACTGGATGGTTGAAGAATGGGGTTCAACAATCCGGCCCGTTGGAATGATCAAAGATAAAGGATTAAAAAATGCCACCAAAGTCATCTTTAAATAACCTTGTATGTTGAATATCAAAAATTTATTAAATAGTTCCATAGTAATTATAGGCAGTAGCATCATTAGGGGGGTACGGAGAATGCAGCCCGCACCGGATGATACCATATATTTGAAAACATTGAGGACATCCAATGTTTTCAAACGTATACTAAAAAATTACATTTTTTCTAATTTTATAACTATATATCTTTTTTAATATGGTCATATCTTGTTTGTTGAGAAACTTGTGAGGGATAATATTGTTAGTTAGTTGCATGTGTGTAGTAATAGATTGAAGTTGTGTTATGTAAATTTCTAACGACCAAACGTTTTATATAATATTGAGGAAAAAGTGACATCAATGCTAAGAACGCCATTGATTATAGGGAAATCTCAGAAGATTGAAGAATGTTAGCCATTTTTAAACTGGCAAATTTATACCGGATTAATTAATCTCAAATTCTTCTTCAAATTTTGAATTTAACAGCTTGATCATGCTTATAAATTCCGTAAAATTCAATCACCATTCTAGCGTTATTAGAGAAAATCCTTTGAAGTTGAACCCCGCCATTTTAAACAATTGAACATAAAAGTGTTAATTAATGCGCTATCAAGTTATCTTCACCGACGAGACGCTGCCAAATTTCACGAAAATTCAATAAATAATTTAGGATATATTAAATTAAACCTTTCCTTTCCTTCAAAACTGATTAACTGACACAATACTTTTCTGTAAACTGGAAAGTATCGTGTCGAAGTTATTCTAAATGAATTGATCTTCATAATAAATTTCATAATGTATTAATTTATGTATGTGGTTGACATATTGATAATAGTATTGCGACTTTATTCGCTTGAGTTTCTTTTTAAAGGAAAATAATAACAAAATTGTTTTTTATTTCAAATACATATTTCCTCAATATTTACAAGAGCGTGCAATCTTTCTCGAAATTTGTTGTCACGACTTCTTCATTGAAAACGTTCAAGCAACTTAGATTTTAGCCGAAATCGAATTATAATGAAGCCATTGTCATAAGAAGAATGAAAAAGATTAAAGATAAGTGATGTCCTTGTACTTATCTTTAATCTTTTCTATTCTTCTTATAATATTTTAAAAATTTTTATTGTTTAATAGCAACATATTTGAGTAAATCTCGTTTAATAATCCTTTGCGTTCATCGATTGCGTGATTTTTTACTATATATTTTCCTTAAATTTTTATAGATAATTATATATTATTACATCAACAAAACTACAAATAACATTTCCAATAAGGTTTTCGTAGAGGCTTTTTTGGAAAGATATGAAAGTATGTAAAAATACATTCTAACAAATATATGCGAAAGATATTTGTTCATAAATTAATTCAATTAATCACAGTAGAAAATTCTATTGTCGAAATCAACATAACTTTGCCAATTTACATCCTTTCATTAAACGGAAATATTTTTTATAACCAGAGGCCTTTTTAATCTAGATCAAAGTCGTGTTATTTTTGGCCTTTAAAAATAAATTTCGGTTTAATAAAAAAGATTTAATTTTTCGTATTTAGCTTAATTTTCATTGAAAATACCTTGATTTATTATCACATATGTTCTTGAATGCTTTTTGTTAGATATTCTATGCTTTTTTCTAGAAATTTGGCAGTCTTAACTTCGAGTCCGATTCATTTCGTTTGTTATCATTTACAAATTATTATTATTTTTAAATATATTGTAATAATTAAATATGATATTGTATATTTTCTATAGAAATTAAAATTTGAGATGTCAATATATAAATGAGGAAACATCTATTCAAAGAAATTCGATTAATGCGATTGTTTTTTTTTTTTTTTTTTTTTTTTTTTTTTTAATGGAAAATCTGATGGCGCTATTCATATAATTTGGATTTCTAAATTAGTTATTTTTCTTAATAATCTAGCTTGAATATTTCTTGGATATTATGTCACTATGATGTCATCATAGCATGACGTCGTGATGATAACATCATTGGGATCCTACGATCAATCACAGAATTAGTAGCCCAACGATTAAATATCGTTGCTGTCAAAATTTATTTTGTTAGTCGGCCGGATTGGTCACGTGTTCGACCCGGTCTCACATCTCAGAATTTATTTGGGAATTCGAACTTGATCCACCATTCTCGGTCATCCGCAATCAGCTAACTCAAACTGTATTTTGTATATTTACCATCTTTTTTCCTTTGTTGCTTTGTATCATAATGCGATCTGTGTTATTAGCCTATAAGTTTTTATTGTATAATAATTCAGTACAGAATCAAAAAAAGAAAAAGATTTCGGTACTTTACTGTATTGTGTTTGTCGCAACAAGTAGTGCCTAAATAAAAAAAAATGTAAAAAGTAAGGGCACTATAATACAAGTAATTATTCTGAAAAAAATAAAGATGTAGGTCTCGGAAATGAACTGGATTCTCAAAGGTGATAAGTGACTGCTTTATCATCTTGTAAACATTAAATACCTGTAAAATTTAATTGATATTTACTTTTATTTTGCTATATTCTGTAAAATTTAATGTTTACCAAATTAAATACTCATAAACTTATTTGTAATTTGGCGAACAAACATTTCCTTATAAAATTATTTATTTATTTATTATTGTAAATATAATATAAAATATAAGAATGAAATTTTTAATCTATACAACTTAAATTTTAAGAAAAAAATAAAACAAAAATAACTTAATTCTCTATTATAATCGAATTACTATAATCAAATTTTATTGCCTCAATTGTCGACGTAACGACGGTAATTATATTATTTGGATCACATGTTTTCCTCTTTCATCGAAGTTTTTCCTCAAACAAATCAGTATGTTTAACAGTTAATTTATATGGTTTATACACATCTATTATGTATTATAGCATTAATTAAAATAGAATATTTTCTCGGTCTTATTCGCAACACTTAATTTATAGTTTAGTTACTAAATGTAATTAAATAATTATTAATAATAAATTGTTAGTATTGCACTATAGATAAATAAGAAATTAGATTAAATATTTATACATAAAATAGTAATATTTATTTAAATCTAAAATGTCGCCAGTAGATCGAGAGATCTAGATCAATCTAACGAAACGGCGCTTAAACTTTTCCATACAAATCTTTTTCCTAACGAAGTAAAATTTAAATGTTTATTATACATTTTTACACATGTAAAATCCTCAATCAGATTTTTAGTTTTTTGTTTAGTTAATCATAAAAATAAGTAACTCTTGAATGATGGTACAGAATTACAATAAATCATGTTATCATAAATAAAACTTTGGTTTTGCTTTTACCTTGGCTTTTTACTCATGGTCCTCATTAAGAATCGACTCTACTAGATGATTACCAATTACCATTTAAAGTCTCACTTGTCAGCTGAAATATCACATCATTCGTGCATTAAGAATATTCTAATTAATTAATTAATTATTAATTTCGGAATTTTATTTTTCACGTGTGTGATTAAGCGAAAGCGATTCTTATTTATGCATATTGTATTTTTATTAAATAATATAAAATAGTTTTAAAAACTCTTTGTTTTGTTTTACTAGTATAAAATTATGTAATAATAAGCGTGCTAGGAATAACGTTACGCCACATGACGGAAAACGGATAGACGTAATAGCTTATACGTCACAATCACTTTTAAGATAAATTATACATGTACTGTATTATAATAGAAATATTTAATATTCAGATAACCTAAAAGACTGATAACGCTAATATTGTTTTTAACATCATTTTTTAATCATTGATTGATAACTAAGTGGTAAAAATATCCAAAGTTCTAAAGTCCGGTTGACCTCCCTACTTGTTTACATCCGTGGTGAGATCAACCGGACTTTTTAGAGAACAGTAATCTACTCTTAAATATAATTACAGTATAAAAATTCGGGATACAATAATAATCTGTGACTATGTACTATATATAAATGAACACATGTCTTATATTTGTTCCCTATCCAATTCCCACATCCTTTGACCATCAAAGATCAATTTTGCAAACTGACTTCCTAAAACCTTACGAATTTCATAGAGTATTCAGAGCAAAAATCGTATGAAGGAATTGCGGCATTTTAGGTTTTTAGGTCGAGCGTTCAAATTTAAATGTTACTGGTCCTTTTATTAACCTGGGAACATTTAAAGTTATATTTAAAGTTTATGGGAAGAATACTTTTATGATTTCTGTGTGAGAATTCTATGATGGGTCTTGGGGCAGGTAATATGACGACACTGAATATGCGAATAAATATCGTTGTTTGACACTTAAACTCGATAACCGTTGGAAATCGCATATGAATTTAAAAGCTTCTAGAGAAACTCCCCAATAAAAGTTGAATCACAAATCTTTTTAAAATAATAAAAAACTATTTGGTGCATGGGTAATGCAGTCACAATGACTGATATGTAAATTCATGATTTTTGTTGTTAGTTTCTCGGATTTAATTAATATAATAAAAAATGTGATCTACATTTTCATTTTCGTTATTACATTTATTCGTGTCACTGTGACCGCGTGAGAAATAGTATTCGGCGAAACCTCCATGACCAGGTATGATTCTGGTCAAGGAGGAAAATCCTGTAATTCGTATAGCTTATCTGTAATAAGCTATTCAAAAAAAAAAAAAAAATCGAACAAAACACCTTCCGAATTGTTTCTATTATTTTGTCAATTCTGAATATAGAAATAATAATTTAAGGTTTTAATCGATTTTTTTACAGTCATATGAACTGGTTATATCTGTAATACAAGACCTTCACTAAACTATCGGTTTTTTCACTACTGGTGATACTCGCATGAGTCTTGACCCAATTAAATAAAAATTTAATTTCTAGTAGTTTTAATCATATTATTCTTGCAATCAACAATAATTTTGTAGCAACTATTGCACTCCTTAACGATAAGAACCAAGACAATTAAAGTTTTCGTATGTCTTAAGTCTTTTTTTTTGAATCGGTATGCTTCTTCTTCTTCACGTCTGGATGGTATAGCAAGAGCTTTATTCTCCGATGGCGAATCCGCACGCTTTACTGTCAACTAAAATATAAAATATTGTAATATACTCAATGATGACTACACTGTACTGTGCAGTATGTATACTGCCATCCAGATAGCTCGCTTTGTAGGACGGTGTGAAATTACTGTTTGAGTTACTTGTCATTGGCTATTGTGAGTTACTCTCATTGGCTGCTGTACCGGTAAGAACTAGGGATGAATCGATACCCCAAAGTATCGATTACTTACTTATTTGAGTACTATCGAATCAGAGTATCGATACTGTTA
>WUQG02012934.1:0-11783 GCA_011317285.2 Androctonus mauritanicus | reverse complement strand
TTCTGTATATAAAGCCGTATCTACCATCCGGGCTGCTGCATGATGGCGGGCGATTGGCTAGAGGGGTAGAAAACTGTTCATATCTTATAAAATTGCATCATCAGCGCTTCTAACATAAACTTTTAAACATAAACACGGCACATTTATACATAATTATCCTCCCAGAATACAAAGTCCCTTTCTTATATTCCTACATATAGATACATATACTTAAACTTAAAGTTCTTCGGAGGCCCTCATGACCAGAGGCCCGAGGCGATCAGTTCTCTCAGCTCCTCTCTTGGTATGTCACTGCATCAGGTAACAACATATTAATGAGAACTGCACTCGAGTCATTATAGTATATTAATATTTTAGTTCTAAAATCTAACGAAATATCTTACCAAAAATTGATTAAATTTAAATAAATGATAATCAATTAACAAAAAACCATAACGTTAAAATGAAAACTCAAATTCTCCTAGAGATCATAAAACTGAAAATTAGTAAATATATGATTTATTTGTGACATTTTTTATTATTTTTAATATTAATTTACTTGATGCATTTAAGTAATCAATTAAATCATAATAATAAATTGTTAATTTTGTAAATTGTAGTAAGAAGCAAAAGATTTAAAAAAATCATTTTTCATTTTAGGAAAGTAATGTTTTATTACTTGACAATTTTATTTATTATTATTATTATTATTCTTATTATTATGGCAAATGTTATGCATTAAAAGAAATTTATAATTATTATAATAAATGTCTTAATAATAATGTAAATGTAGTATGAAGAAAAAGATTTTAAAAAGTTATTTTTTTTTTATTTTAAGAAAGTAGTGACAATGTTTTTCAAAAAATAATTTTTGAAAAACATTGTCAAGTAATAAAACACTACTTTGTTAAAATAAAAATTAAAAATAACATTTTTAAATCTTTTGCTTCATACTACATTTACATTATTATTAAGACATTTATTATAATAATTATAAATTTCTTTTAATGCATAACATGTGCCATATTTAAAAAAATTCATTGCCTTATTTGATAAGAAAATATTTGAATTATTTTTTACTATTTTGTTGTAATTTATTGAAATGTTGTAATCTCATTTAAATTGGATTTTTGCTGATTTATTGTTATTTCTCTTTTGAAGAATAAAAAATATCAATAAAATCGATCGTAACGTTTAAAATTCGTGTGTATAATGCGTTGCATGATCACATAATTTATAATGTGATATCTCTAATTTGTCTTCATTCTACTGTGCAGAGTTAAATGATTTAGAATAACGTCCTCAAACATTTTTAATCTCTCACCCTTATATCAATAAACAAAATACCATATATCATCACATATACCATATACTATCATTAAAGCTAAGGATATGTCATCATAGAATGGTTCTATCCACTCTATGATGCCATAGAGTGGATAGCACCATTCTATGATGACATATCCTTAGAGTGGAATCACAGAGTGATTCCACTCTAAGGATGATTCACTCTATGTCGTCATAGAGTGGAATGGTGCCATTCACTCTATGATGCCATAGAGTGGATGGCACCATTCCATGATGCCATAGAGGAATTCAAGAGTTTTAAGTAAATTATATTGCATATTTCTACTCTTTGTACTTGAACTTCAAACTAGTTGTTCCAAAAAAGGAATTCTTTTTTGGGGGAACAGCTAATTTAAAATATAAGTTATAAACAGTAGAAATATACAATATAATTTATTTAAAATTTTAAATTTAATATTTTTATTTTAATAATAACTTTTCCGCAAATTGTTAGAATATTTCATATAGAAATATTTGTTATCTTCATTTGACTGTCTGTTCTAACAAAAATAACAATGCTTAAATATTTTTTTAAAGTTTTAATAATTTGATGACAATTATTAAAATTTGAAACAATGATTTGATTTTGGAATTAATATTCGACAATTCGGAAATATTAAAAATATTTCAAATTCTTTCAAACAGTGCTAGAAGTAGAAAGAACAATATGAAAGTCGTGAATTTTTAAAATTAATTATAAATTTACTATGACAATTTAATAATTTAAAATTAAGAATCGTATAAAATGAAGAAACTACACCAGCTTTATAATTTATAATTATTTTATTGGTAGGAATTCCTTACTTTATACAATTCCTATCTCGATAAAATGTAAATGAATTTATATATAAATAGTATTCAATAATAAAATTATTCGAATTTTTCTCTTATGAAATTGTAAACATGAAATTTTGTGGTATAGAAAGTTTCCAAGTAATAAAAACCACTTAAAATGAAAGAATATCTTCTTGATACTTCTCTTCCTAACTGCATTCATAAAATGAACAATTTTCTTCGATTTACTTGATGCATTCTCGCAATAAGCTAGATGTCAGAAACGACAAAATTAGTCAAATAAATCATTTGTTTGGAATATTTTCATTTTATTTTCTATATGAGATTTGGAAAAGTGAGGCTTTCACTTAAAAGAAATTAATATTTATTACTTCACTATTCCTTTGTTTAAGTTTGTAATTTTCTTTGAGATATCACTAATTTTTAATTAAATATTTTCATATGAATGAAGACATTATGAAAAATGAAATCATTAAAGCTAAGGATATGGCATCATTTTTATTTTTAAACGTGAACACGCTATTATGGATATGATATATGACCCACCCGTATTTTCAAGAATCTTGCATCAAAAATATTTTGACCGAAACTATTTTTTTTTTTTTTTTATCGAAATATTTTTGAAGAGATAGATTTTATTCGAATAGGAATCGAACTAGTATCTATTGCAGATTCCCAAAATATATATATAAATATACTGGCGATATATACTGTACTGAATATTTCTAAAAATTATCTGCATATAGGTTAGCTGTGAAAATTGTTATTATTAATTAAAAATTCATAACAATTTTTGTTATAAATTTTATATAAATTATTCTGTCGTGTCATTATTTTATTAAGATAAAAAATTACTTTTTAAAATGATTACGGTTTACAAAAAAAAAAAAAAAAAAAAAAACGTAGGCTGCTGTACACAATGGTAACTTTATTTTTATCATCTGGTACTAATTTAATAACAATTAATTTGAAAACAATTTTTAAAAATTGCTTTTTCTTTATGAACCGAACAAAAAGTATTTATGCAAATTGCCTCTCAAATGGTTTTCTTAATTTATTATCCCCGTTTTAAAGTAGAATATTTTTATTAATAACGTTCATAAGCTTCTGTTTCTTTTATTTTTTATCATTTTGCAAATTTTATTTTCTTTCTGTACGTTTTTCTTACTAAAATTATTCTATAGCGTCAGGTATTATTGTTTTTTTTCTTTTATACTGTTCT
The DNA here is from genome assembly GCA_011317285.2 of Androctonus mauritanicus. Lineage (NCBI taxonomy): Eukaryota > Metazoa > Arthropoda > Arachnida > Scorpiones > Buthidae > Androctonus > Androctonus mauritanicus. The sequence goes on along the minus strand of WUQG02012934.1, from coordinate 8,440 downwards.
TGTTCAAACTTGTCTCAGCTTGTCTAAACACGAATGAAACTTGCACAGTATTGGAAGAGTGTTATTGATTCAAATGGAGAATATATTTTTCATTAAATTAACAACTGATTTATCTTTTATATCCTTTCAAAACTTAATGCTAAAAACGACATTACTTTTGGAATGATTTGATATTATAAAATTAATTTTAAGAAATATTTCTGTCAAAAATATTTGCTAAATATACATAGAATGTTATAATTATTGAAGTCCTGTTTACGAGAATAAATATCAGAAATCTATAAAAATTTTATTAAACTGAAAAATCAATATAAATATTAAAAATAAGAGTTAATAATCTGCACAGTATTCTAAACAGTTAAATTTTCTTCAAAAATTAAATTATATTATACTATTATTTTGTTAATAAAATTATTTTATAGAATCAGGTATTATTTTTTTATATAATATACTTGTTCAAACGTGTCTCAGCTTGTCTAAACGCGAATGAAACTTGCACAGTATTGGAAGAGTGTTATTGATTCAAATGGAGATTATATTTTTCATTAAATTAACAACTGATTTATCTTTAATTAGAATAATATTTATATTAATAGATATAATATTTAGAGATAATTTATAAATTAACAAGTATATATATAATTGAATAAACAACGTGATTGTTTCACGAATATTAATTAATGCTTCATTTAAATATTTCATACTAAATATAAATTTTTCTTTGGACTTCGATCGCTTAGTTAAAAAAAATTATGCAAAAGTTACTACTAAATTATTTCATTTTTTATTCTTAAATACTATATATTATTTATTTTGTTGATTGCTAACTTTACTGCCATGTACCATTCACTTAAATACTTTTATTAGCACAAATGGTTCAAACATTGTTTCTCGTATTATCCATCAAGAAAATATAGGTTGACATTATGTTTCAGATAGTTTAGTGTAAAAAGTTTTCTGTATAAATACTCCAATAGTGTCAAGAATGAGCGATAAGACAAAATGGTGATGAATAGTTCTCAGATTTCTGTGACCAAAATTGATAGATAACGGTCAGTAGTTGAAGAGAGAGAGAGAGAGAGAGTTCTTAACTTACTTCATGACTCTATTATTTAGCTGTCATCGAACAATAGTATTGAACAAAATGATTTACGTGATTTTCTCGGAACCATATTGTTGAAATTGGAGATATTTTTATACTTCGATGAATTTTTAAAATCATGTAAAAGTGCTAATTTGAATGTATTAGATGATTTACACGTGAAAGGTTTTCCAAGTTTAAAGATATTTTTTTCTATTACTTTCTAAAAAAATTTCAATAAAATAAACTACTTTACATAATTCGATGATTGTATAAATAAAAAAATAAATAAATATTAACTAAAAATCATTTATCTATTTTTTTTATTCAGTTTTAACACTGAACGTAATTATATGCATACTAAACTTTGCCTTTATAATTAAATTTCTGAAATTTTATTAAGCATGAGATTACATAAAAGAGAAGAAAACTGTCAGCCATGAAGATATTTCTTGCTGCTAAATATATATATATATAAACTTTTCACAAGTCTGCTTAACTTCCAGAGAATTTTACTTTTTACCGAAAATTCCATCACAAAATTAATTATGTTAAGTTTATTGTCTCGCATTTGAAGTAACAGTTTTCCAAGAAATATTTAAAACTAACAAGTAAGAAAGACTGTGATATAATAGGATGAACTGATATCTTTTCATAACACTATTAAATAAGAATAAATTACTATTTAATGTTAACATTAAGTAGAAATTTATTTTTCAAATATTGAATTAATTCCTTCCTTTAACATCCATTTTTTTTTTTTTTTTTTTTGTTTTAACTAGAAAAATATATTTCAGTAAGAAATATGAAAATTATAAACATTTAATTTGGCTTCAGTTTTAGATTAAAATTAAAATATTATAAAAAAAAATTGAGATCGATGCCATCGTTGAAACTCGTTTCTAGTTAATCTAGTTAACGAAACTGGTTTCAGTTTAGATGAAAAATATTTAAAGTAGAACGGATATTTATGATTTCTATCTCTTATTTAAAATAATTAGCATTTAAATGAACAATAATAAACATAATAAGTAATTTAATTTTTCCAAAATTCTTGCATATTTTACATGGATTATAATTTGAAATTTTCCATGCAACAAAAAAATGTGCATACTTTCATTGAAAAATTTTCTGAATTTTTTGTGAAGTAAACAGAGTCATTCAGTTAATTGACAGTAGAGTTCTTTTTTTTATATAGGTAATATTTTAAAAAAGGGGGCCTTTATGTAAATATTTCGTATCTCTCATATAAAATTTAGACTTAGGCTGCGGCCATGCAGACGCGAGAAACGCGAAACATCGCACGCGAGAGCGAAAATACGTTTCTCGTTCGTATCTGACACTGCTTGAGTTTATCGGCCTGCCAAATCTCGCTCGCCACTGCACATGTGCAGTAGTCCATGTTTATTGCTGGATAAACAAGATGGCTACTTCCACGTGCTTTGCGGATAAAAAGTTATTAAAAGAAAAGCTAATTCTTTCTCTTTCCAAACAGGATGGATTCCGAATATTCTAACTGGTCTATTTTCACATCCGTGCAAATGATTTAATAAAAATATCTTTTTCTTCTGCAGCAATACACGACGACGTGAAATGTTAGCCATGTTGTTTGTGAGAAAAATTTGCTCCTGTATAATCATATACGGCGAGTAACGACGAGAGCGGGAACTTAAAAATTTGCTCGCTAAACATAGCTTGCGAAGGCGATGACGTGAGAAATCGCTCGCGCGCTCTAAATTCGCGTCTGCACGGCCGTATCCTTAGAGATGTTTTCATAAAATTCTGTGAAGAAACAAAATATACTTTCTGCAGAAGTTGTTAATTAATACACTCTAATAAAAGATTTTAAGGAAAATGCTCGGTTCAGACGTTACACAGTGTAAAATCTCAATTACACTGGGCGAGATTACTAGCACCTAGCCGGCGAGAAAAGTCGTGAGCGAGTGGACACGTTGCGACTAGCTTAGCGAGTGTCGATTACACATAGCTAATAAAACTCGTTTACTCGCTCAGTAGAGATTCCGTGCAGTGTTAGCAATGTTCTTATTTATGAATAATTTTCAATTATTATGAATACTAATGAAGAAAAGAAATATAATTTGATAATATGAAGAATTTTGATATAAAACGACTCTTTTTAATCGCATGCGCGAATATCATTATATATTCTACATTTTATCTTCAAAAGCATTTAATGTAACGGCACAAAGGGTAATAACTCTTTATTTAACAAAATATAGATAGGAAAAAAATTAATGCGAATAAAAACAGACAATAACAATTCTATTTTACTAGCCAGAGGATAAAATATCGAGCGAGTATGGAGAAAAGTAGCTTTCAACTTTACTCGCTAGAGCAAAGCCAGCGGCGAATTAACTTGACAGCGTTATTACATCGAGCGAGTTCGATAGCAGCGAGTACATTCGCAAGCAAGTAGCTAGTAATCTCTCCCGGTGTAATTTAAGGTTTAAGCAATCTTGTCTAAACAAATTTCCAGAGTTAAATAGTGTTTGCCATTAATTTTAAAGAAGTATATATAAATTATAAACATTAAACCAACGCAAACAACAAAGAAAAAAATATATAAATTGTTATTTAATCTCGTTTAATAACACGTAGTGTGCAATGTAATTTAACAATTACTAAATTAAAGAAATATGGAGAAAATTCGAGAAATACGAGAAACTATTACAATTAACGAATTATTTCCACTGGGAAATCTAGTCGGATGCTAAGGTATAATAGAGGAAATTGGTAAGTCAATTAATTTCATACGTTCGTCTAGATAACTGCACACCACTTTTACAATTTTTTTTTAAAGATAAAATTTCATTAAAATAATGTTAAATAATTTATATTTAAAAAAAAATTAAAATTAAAAAATACATGGAATTACATCAGTATCGTAGATTTTTCCATTAAACAACATTATTTTCCGAAAACGTTTTCGACTAATTTAAAATGGAAATCTGCTTTAAAATCTTAATGTGAAACAATTTAAAATAGTTTTTTTGACTTTTGACTAAAAAATAATCGGAATTTGGGAGATGGAAAAAAATTAAAAAATAAAAAATAAATTCGTTTTTAAATGCAGATCGATTTTTTTTTGTTTCGAGTCTCATATTTCGGTCGAGAATCGAAGATTTTTCTACCAAACGTTTTTCAATTTACTCAATATAAATGAATTTTCTTAATCTTGTATATATATATAAATATATTTTTTTCTGATCTTTCATTGTCTACTGGAGGAAGATGATCAAAAACCTTTCTTTTGAATTGTTCCTCTTGCTTTGTTGGGATTTATTTGTTAAAATCAGTTGCTCTTCGTCTTTACGTATTCGTCTAAGTAAATCGAGAAATGATTATGACACGAAACTTTATAGATTTCTAATCAAGAAATAAAAACAAAAAATATTTTAAAAATTTTAAATGATATAAAAATTCCTAATCTATAAAAATCTATAAAATAAATTTGTAGTATTTTTTTTAATGAAAAAAAAAATTAGTTTCAATGATGACGATAATCTGTCTTTAATCAACAACAGCAATAATAATTATTATTTTTAAATTTTGTGAATTATATATATATATCACATTTTTATTTTTATTATTATTTATTTGCTTAAATTTATTATAAATTTAAAATAAAATGAAAAAATAATTTAGTGCGATTCCATATGGATGCTTTATTTGTTAATTAATTGTATATCAGATCAAATTCCAACACTCAATGAATGAATGAATGAACTTATTAAGTAGGAGATTATTTTGCGATATCAGTCATAACACAGATGTCATTAAAATATGTAACCAAGTTAATGTTTCTATGGAGAAATAATCAATAATATCATCGATTGTTATTACTGTAGATATCAAATTAATTTTATGACATATGCTTACATATTATACTTTTAATTAGTGTTCACAATTGATTTAACTTGGAAGAATCATGGTTTTTAATTTGTGCGATATCATTTATAATATAAGATTTTATATAATTAATATACAATATAATTTTATATTGTTTTAAACAATACAATAATACAATTATAAACAAACAATACAATACAATTATAATTAAACAATTCAATACAATACAGTTATAATTAAACAATTCAATACAATACAATTATAATTAAACAATACAATACAATACAATTATAATTAAACAATTCAATACAATACAATTATAATTAAACAATACAATGCAATACAATTATAATTAAAAATAAAATATAATTTTATATTATATTGAACAATACAAAAAATTTTTGAATTATAGTACAAACGAAGTTAATATTTGGGAGATACACTTTAAATATTAATTTTTTTAGAATTCATTAAAATTATTATTATTATTATTAACCAAAATAGACAAATATATAGCATTATATATAAACATATCCATAAATCAGAAAAACATAAGCATTTTCATATAAAATATTACTTTTATTAATTGTTATTTATCTTTTAATTTATTACATATACAGATTTACATATTAATAAATTAAAATATCTCTTATAAATATATTTTATATATAAATCATATATATATATATACACTGAATTTAATAACTTCTATTTATTTCTATATAAATATATAATAAATATTTCTATAAGTTTATATTTATATATAATAAATATATATATTGTGTACTGAATAAATAAAAATCTTTAGAAATCTGAATAGTTGGTCCAGCTGGAAATTTTCAGATATTTTTTTTTATAGAATAACAATAGAGCAATTGCTTTCGAACAGAGATTATCGATCTTAAATTATTTTCTGATGAACGTAAAGAATTTAAAAAGTAATCCTTCTTTTTTTTTGTGTGAATTTTACATCATTCAAATACGCTTTTGATATTTCGCTGAATGAATAAAATTCTTAAGTTTCCTCTGAATTTAACAAAATAAACTGTTTTGTTTACTTCTTTTCTGTAAAATAATGTTCTAAATTTTCACCTGGATGGAAATTGAAAAGATACATAATAAATAATTCACACAAAAAAAGTTTTTTATGAGAACAAAATGATTAATTATCCTTTATAAACGGTAAACTATAGAGGAATATTTTACTCGTTATTTTGTTGTCAGTAATTAACAATTCAGCTTATGATTTAGTGGAAAATTAATAATTCTCGAGGTTTAATTAGTTTTTTTCAGTTTACTTTTTGGCATTTTAATAGATTGTATCCGTGACATACGCAGAATTAAGATTGAAAATGTTTCTTTTTATCGCGTCGCCTTTTTCTTCGCGCGATACATGATCGCTTGATTTCGCGTCGCACGCTTGGATGTCATCTGATTGCTCGCATATCGTGCAAGTTATACATGTGGATAAATGCATTTAAACACTTTCGATCTCGAACAAACGAAAGAAAGATAACGAAGGAGATAATGTAATTCGTTTGTACTATTGCGTGTTGCGTGCGGAAGACGCGACGCGAAAGCGCATTATTCCATTTAAATCCTTTCAGGAATTTAAATTTTCAACACAATACATTTATATATATATATATATTAAAATATACTTTAGTAAATTGTTTTTTTTTTTTTTTTTGGAATAAAGTATGACGTTTTTACTCGAGTAACCATCTTTCACGATTTAGAAAAGAAAAAAAATGATGGGAAGAAAAAGTTTCGCATAATTTTTTCGTCTTGATTTTTTATTTATTTATTTATTTAGAAGATAATGGTCAGGAAAGGAAAGGTCAAAGAAATATCAGAAATAAATTTACTGCTATTTTGAGTATCTGCAAACATATTATTCGAATAACTAATGTTAAAAGATGGAAAAGTTCAAACCAAAATGCCTGAAGGTTATTCTACAACGACAGATAGAACCAATGAGATAACAGCCAGAAGTGAAAATCGATGTTGAAATGAGTGCAAAATAATCACAGAATATTTTCTAATTGATCAGAAATATCGGAGATTGCACTAACTTCTCCAAAAATAACCTGGAGATTGATGTCTACATCATATATCGGACCGAATCTGTCTTCGGATAACAGTACATTTATAACTAAAAATATCGCGTATTATATAAAGGAAAATATGAAATTTTAAAAATTTAATAAATAGTAAAAATTTTATGCTACACACTTTTAAATATTTCATTTTATATATGAAAAACTTATACGTTTGAACAAAAAAAAACAAAAAAACTTAAATCTAGAAAGTCGTTAACGTGGCAGAATGATATTCCAAGATGACGGAATTTCTACTGTACATATTACTGACTTTTATTTCAAAAATTTGAATATAAAACGATCTCTACGTTTACTTTTCTTAAATTTTGCCATATATCCATTTTAACAAGGTATATTTATTTTAAATTTGCAATATAATTCGCATAATTTTCTCTTTACACTTAAAAAAAGTTTAAAAATATCAAGGAAAAAAGAAATTGCACAAAATATACTATAATATCAAGCAATTAATTTATTATTAAAGACATATATTTTGTTACATATGTATCTTTACATATTTTAATGTTATATTTTGCATATTCTGTATTTTCTTTGTATATAAGAAAAAATGTATCTTCTTTAAAAGAAAGTTCTGGATCCATTGAATTCTTGAATTCTACGCCAATGATTAGATACTGGAAAAATTCGATTATGTATGATTACTCGAAATGCAGATTTTTCTTAACTGACTTAGAATTGAAAGTATTTTCAAGAATCTTTTGCCGAATTAACCATTAACGATCGATAAAATTAACATATACTGTCTGATGGCATCTAAGGTAACTCGAGGGAAGATGGCAGAGTTAGCAATAACTTTATTTATCATGAACATGTGGAGTAGAAAAAATATATAAATTATATCAATATATATCTTGCTTATTTAGTTATTAACTGGGAAAATAAAAAATGATTTTTTTGAACGGGTAAAGGTAAAAAGCCAATTAAATTAAATGAAACAAAACTGACATTGTTTCCCCACCATTTGGGGAAGATGTCAGTTACTATGGGAGAAGATAGCACAACATACGAGGTTTACAAGAACAGAGAAAAACACATTTACAAGAACATTTTATATGTGTATGACACTTACAGAATGTGACTTTGCAATGCAAAAGAAGAAAGAATGGAAGAAAGCACACTATTCCCTAGCATTTTTTGCAAGTGGAATTGTAAGAAATGGCTGCATGAAATTTGTAGTAACTACAAATTTCATGCAGCCATTTCTTTCATTTAATGCATTCGATCCAGTCACATTTTGAACAGGGACGTTTTAAGGCATGGGCTAACTGGGCCCGGGCCCAGGGCCTCGGCTCAGAGGGGCCTTGTCTCGTTCTTGACTCGGCTTCAATAAGATCATGATGCGAATAATTTTAATCGGCAAATGTTA
>WUQG02012923.1:0-11785 GCA_011317285.2 Androctonus mauritanicus | reverse complement strand
ATATTCCTATTTATACATTAAAATATCTATTGGCAGAACACACTTTTGCTTGTTAGGTGCCTAGGTCGCGTGGCCACCTCATTTCTCCAGGTCGGACCGATGAAGAGGTGAAACAAACTATAGTTTGATTTCGGATATTAGTTTATTATTTGTTGTAGACAAAAATATATATTTGTATTGTCCGTTCTGTACTTTATTAATTTTTTCCTTCTTTAGACAGCTAAGAAAGATGGTGTTCCGCTATTTTTCTATTAGTATCAAAAGTGTTCCGCCGCTACAAAAAGGTTGGTGTAATAACTTCTTACTGCGGTCCATAATTGTGCCGACCCTCCCGACAACGGTCACCGACTAATTTTGTTTCCGGCCATCGATCGACCGATGTAGACTGGCGGGTCGACATTTTCCTGGCCGGATAAAACTCGAATCCCAGATGCAACTCGCGGTTTTTTTCTTCTTTCGTCTATAGTCCACGGAATTCTTTCCTATTGATAAGAGTGAGAATTCGATCGCCCTCTCATTCACTCCAGCCGTTCTTTTCCTACCGCCACTCTTCTTCTGACCGAATCCTTTCTCTCGTTTAATGTCGGGCTTTCTCGGTCCTTTTTCCTTTCCCAGACAGGATTGGCCATGGAAAAAAAAGTAAATTTCTCGGGATTCGGGATTTTTTTATTTTTTACTTGCGGATTTGATATTTATTTATATTAAAAATTTGGTATTTATTAAACTCCTACCATGGGTGGCTATTCAAAACTTTTATTTTTGAATAGTGCATTAATAAAATCAACAGCGAGATGGCGCTTGTTAACACTGAAATTACCGCCACTCTCGATTTAAATAAGAGGCCACTGGCCTAAATTCCACTTTACGTAATATATTTTCCTTATTTTTAAAAAAATGTTTTCAGATATTGCTACTGTATGGGCCGGTTACCATTCTAAACGTGTCGTTTTACAATTTTTAAGCTAGTTTTACTCGATTTATTTATGGTGTTGGGTGGATGGCTGGTTGATTTTAAACAGGGATGAGCAGACTCGTTAACACCAAAAGTCGCGTAGATTAACTGCGATTTATAGGAGTCCAAAGGAGTAGAACCAAAAAAAGCCACAAAAGTCACATATCGTATCGTGTTTATTAATTACACGTTACAAAGAAAAGTAATCAAAATTAAACGAAGAATTTTAATAGGATGGGTGGTATGGCATTGATTTAACAGTTTTCTTATGCTAGATTCGACATTTTTAGTAGCCTAGATGGTTGGTAGTAGCCAAAGATAAAATTGTTTCTAAATTCTCATTAGTTAAGCGGCAACGTTGCCATTTGTGCAATTTTATTAAATTACCCATTTCATACAGTAAAAATTAAAAAAATTTTATTATTACAAATATGATGATAATTTTTCCTGATCGTTTATAAACATTATTATTATGTAACTACTGTAAACATAATTTCACATCGGAAAAATATTATTTGAAAATGCGTGGTTCATAAACTACAAATATTGTTTGGTCGATGGTGCGACTCGTAAAAATAACAGGTGGTGAGGCGGGCCGCTAACAAATCAACTGAGGGCCGAGGTTGGTGATAAAATCATGCCGGTAATCACTCGATTTCGGGAGGTTTTAATCCAAAATTTTTGTTAAAGATTATAGTTTTGAGTTAGGTAAAACTCGACTAGAATAAAGTTACGAAAAACGCGACCCTTACGTAAGGCGAGATTTGCATGGAAAAATTCGAAAATATTGCCATTTAATAAAAGTTAAGAAGCCATACGGTAGACCATGATTGTACAATACATATTCTTAAAATTTGTGGATTTTAGCCGATTTCTTTTATATCATATTGAAATAATATGATATAGAAGAAATGGTCAACTTTACAGTATTAAATAGCTATTTTAAGTGTTAGTTTTATATAATTTCGTCCACAGATTTTGATTAAAATCTATCCACCAAGTTATATAAAAGTTAATACGGCACTGGAAATATATAATACGTCATTGGAGGCTAGAAGTGACAGGGATGGAAGATCTATACACATTTATAACTAGAGCACCTTCGGTTAGCTGAAAGCTAGCCGAAGGTGCTCTATTTATAAATGTGTATACATCCGATTCTTATTAAAAATTTAACGTATCGGTACCAGACTTACAGAACACCTGTAATTAAAACATTTGTGAATAGATTTGGTATATCTCAACTTTGGCATATTTTATAAAATTTTAAATTTTCTGATGAATTTTTTCCACCCTCTTATTAATTTTACCAAGATGGATTTGAGGAAGATATTATCAAACCGTACTGAGGGTTCTGACCTCTATTGTAATTTTTATCACGACGTTTGACGAAAAAATGTGGATAATGTGAAAATTTTGAAATTTTACATTAATTAATTAATGCGCGTGGAAGTTAAAATTATTTTATTGGGCAATTCTAGGTTGTCGATACAAATTACTCGTTTGCTCGGTTATTCTAACTTTCAGTTCGAATTAAATTTCAGTCTACTACCCTTTTTAGTTGCTCGAAATGAAACTACTACCGAATGATCGGGAAAATAACATTCAATTCAATACTACCGAATGATCGGGAAAATAACATTCGGTGGATCAATAAGAAAATTTGATCCCGGGATCAAATTTTTTTTATTGATCCATCGAAATCCCGGGATTTATAAATTATACGGTTTTCCCGGGAAATGCCGGAAGCCAGATACTACTCCAGCTCGCTTATACTCTACATACTTCTTCTTTCATTTCTCCAAGAGTTCAGAATTTCTCAAGTCATCCAGAACCGCCTGTACTTCTTTCGGTAAAAGTCGACCGAGTTCTCGGTCGGTACGGAACCGTAGTTCCATCATTAATCTCTCAAATTATCATTCCCAATTGGAAGGAAAATATGAAAATATTTGAAAGAGCCGAAAGTACCAGCGTGAAGTAAATTAACTGGTCAGTGTGGAGGTCGGATGGTCGCCTGGTAACGCGCAGGAAAACAGGAGAAGTTTTTTCAGGGGTTCTGACTCCGGCCCGGCCATCCACGTCCTTCATCATCCGGTTCCCCTCTACCGGTATAGATGCAGCTGGTGGTTGGAATGGCCCCTTGGCAATCTGGTGGAACGTCCTTCGAGATTTAACTATTAAATGGTCATATGTTTATCAATTTCTATATTTTAATTAATAAAATATAAATAATATTCATGCGAGTTTTAAATTAAATTAAAACTTAGAATTTTTAAATCTATATTAAAAATACTCAATGTGTATTATACTACAGCATCTCTATAATAGTTTAAATATTATCATTGGCTGGTTGGAAAAGTAAAATATTATGCTCCAACTTAATATTTTATAAAATGATGTAGTACCGTGTAAATAGTTTCGATTAAACTGGCGTAGATGAGAAGAATTCTGGCGGTCTACCGACTAGTCAGCGTTAACTAATTTTAGTAGAGAATACCGTTAGCTCCGGCGCCGTGTTATCGTATTTAATATATCTAACGTGCTGGTTAGCGGCGGACCAGTTCATCAAAATAACTGGCAGCACGATATGTGCTGCCAGTTATTTTGATGGCGGGTGAATGTTTCCCACATTTCGCCAAAAGAAAAATATTTTCTTCCGCTAACAAAAACAAACATATTGACGTAATACGTCTGACACCCACAGGTAAAATTTATAAATCTTGATCAGAGTATAGTATTAATTATCCCTTTCTGGAGTAGAGTTTTTTTTTATGGCGTCCGTGTCCTTATTTTGTGTATTGAAAATGATTTGTTTTTTTCATCAGTACCTCTTATTTTTTCAAAAAATATAAACACGTAGATGAAAATGGATAACAGGATGACAGATTAGAAAATGGGGTATCTTCCGATTCGAAAATCCGAATGTTTAATAGCTTTTCTGGAAAAGCGAAATTAATTCTTATTGTTATTCATGGGAAGACGGAATAATTAAGGAGGGAATTTTCTAATTATGCCGTATTCATTCCCGAATATCGACCAATAAAAAGCCTAGTATTTTTCCACCTCAACTACCTGGGTCGAATTATGTTTTTGACACGAATAAGTAATTTAATTAAAGTGAGATCAACGTATGCGTGCCCACGAACGGAAAAGATAATGTAAGAAACTTTCTTAAACTAACTTAGAAAGGGTTTGACCAAAAGTAATATAAATCTCTAGCCAATTACTTACGGGTGAAAAATTATCGTTTGGTCGGATTATCATCACTTCGATTGGGCTTAAAATTTCTAATTTAACCCAATCGCTGGTTAAAATTATCTCTGGGGCTTATCCCAAACAACCATTAGTGTGGTATCTCGGTGCTCCCTCGCTCCTTTCTACTCCCTGTAGGTACTATCGACTAACTCGGAAAGGTCCGATAACTACGGTCCATCAGACATCGGTTTCTATCCTATTTTGGGCCACCACTTAAAAATGCCACTGGATATTTGGTTGGACTGGACAGACACCCGATTAAAAACTACGGTTTTAAATGAGAAATTATTCATTTATTTGATATAAAAATTAGATAATAATCGGCGAAATAGATAAAATTAAGAATTAGAGAAAAATACTTAATATTTTTTAAGACAAGAAATATTTATCTTCTAATTATACTACCTTGTCCAATGACGCCGGATTTTTTGCAGGAAGTATATTTCTTAGTTCCCGCACCGTTGGAAATAATGGCCAATAGTTAAAAAAAATGAGTATAAAATATTAGATAAAAAATGGTATTATAGTCTAACACTAATTGTATTTTTGATTTTTATGCCGATCACTTATAAATGACGTTGGGAAAAATCCACTGGCAACCATTTATAGCTGGGAGTGAAGATGGGAGCCGACAACCGGGGAGACTACACAAAGAAGCCTAGTTTAATAAATATTCTTTATGCGGGTTAATACTTTTTTTGACTAAATGATTATTATCAATAATATCGATAATAGCTGACCATGCGGGAGATCGAGGTCGGAGTTGAAAAAAATTATCGGCTTTAAAATTCGATATGTTGGGAAAATTTCGAATTGGATCAAATGATTTTCCTACTCGATTTCTATTTAATATACGTTTTCGTTTGTCATCCGACTTTAGAATGAAACTTTTCTCGGTTGACTATTATCATTTCCCCTTATTTCTACCTTTTCCCAGTAATTAATTGGAAAAGTTTCTAGCCGAGGTTACGAAAGGGCCATATGGCAACTACAACCAGAAATATTTCGAATTAATTATTTCTCGGCCAGAAATCTGCTTTTTTATATTTCCATCCCAGTATTCCCAACAGATATATAAATATATTCTCTCCTAATTATTTTTTGTTTATATTACTTTCTATATTTATTTTATACCGACATTATTATTTACACTATTGTAACCAAGTCTGGCTATCTCACTAACACATTTTCCTTCCATTTTAATTGAACTCGGAAAAAGATTAAGTGGCTGGTGGCCGACGTTCATCTACAGATAAAAAGAAATCTGCCAATAATTATCCACGGTGGTGTCATTTCGATAGTTGGTCCTCCCCATCGTTAAAACTATCTTCTTACTGGTTTATTTTAAATAGGAATTTTAGAATATCTCTTCGAGTATATTACGACATTTGTTATCAAAAAATTCTTAAAAAAATAAAACTCTTTATTCGACAGGTATAAATATTTTGAATACGGTAGAGTATACGTTCTTCTGTTATCAATTTTGGGTTAGAGATCAGAGAGAAGTCTAGAAAATTAATCGAAATTTATCTATCCCGATAAAATATTTTTATCGAGTTGGATTACTGTATCACCGGTTGGAAAACAAATACCTTGCCGTATAATAATAAAAAAAGATATCTGTCGAAATGAAAAATAGGATATAAAATCATTCTTTGTCATCTTTTCTATTCCAAAAGAGAAAACTGAACCGTACACGTACAGGTTTAGGTGAGTCGGTTGATGTCTCGCCATTATCATAACTATGGTGATCACATACATTTCTGGAATTCATTAAAAGATGGAAACGGCCGGTGCGTGGTTCACCGCCCATTATTAGCCAGGTGCATAATAATTACTCGATTTTCGAATTTCGGTATAAATCGAGTTGAATGGAGCCGATCCTCCACTTTTGTCTTTACTAACTCCTTTCTATGTCATTCGATTGAGATTTATTTTTTAATCGATTATTATTAGATAATAGATCCAGTTACCAATTCCGCTACAAATGCCTAACATAATTCGGAAGATAGATGGTTTTACGTCATTATCGGCCGAAAAATTACAGCCAAGTAGGAGGAAGAAAAACCAATTAGAATGTTGATTATAGTTCGGTATATTAAAATATTAAAACATATTGTAGTGCCGATCGAATCGCATCATTATCTTAACAATTAATGTTTAGCCATTAATTAAACCAGCCAATTATAATTTACAGATTATAAGTGAAATAACATATTGCCGATCGGCCTGTCCTAAAATAGCCAGCGCTCTGAGTTAACCAAATATGTAAGAACTGGAATCTTAATTAAAATTTTATAAAAATTCCAACAAATATAGAAATCTCAAACGATTTATTATTTAATAAGTAATTTTAGAATTCTATATTCACTTTTCCAAAATTGAAAAGTCACCATAATAAACTTCTACCTTAAAAAACCGTAGTTTTCTTTTTTTATCCTTTCTATATCCATCGGAAATAAAAGTACAATCGATTCTGGTAATTGGCGGATTCCGTATTCGCCTATTCGACTATAGGCCAAAATTTATTTGTAACTACAAAATCGATTTTCGCGGACTCCCGCTGAGCGGCGAAAATACCGTTACCAATGTAAACTCTCTCTCTCTCTCTCTAATAAAGGAAATCGTTTGTTACCAAATGTAATCTCTGAATCGGTTTGCCGGAAAACTCTCATTACCTATCCTGGCTCACTCACGGACCATAGGTAGGCCAAAAACTTATTCATATCATCCTCAGATTCCACAGAAGAATGTGACTGTATGTTCGACTGCAGCCTCAAATTTAGCGCTTAACTTCCAGCGCATTTGCTCCTTACGCCGAGATTTTAGAAGATCTGAGGCAAAAAGCCAGGTAGACCAGGCAGACGCAGTTATTCAATGCAGTTCAAAAAGACAATATGTCGGCTGCCACATCAAACAATTATCCATCAAAAATAAGATTTTATTTACTACATAGATAGTGTTTTAAAAAATTAAATAAAGATTACCCTATACTCCTATACTATAGGCTCTATATACTGTAATTATTTGTAAGTACTGCAATACATACTAAGTTAAGTGTCTTTAAACAGAAAAACACACATAAACCAAGGATGATGTTAGGACGAAAGGTTGGGAAAATCGATTGTAAATGTAATTTAGGTCACTTTCCATCCGGCGGATACTATGCGGCGGGACATTTCCATACCTATCACCTACTGTCTATACTGGTGGGATCAGCGGTCGGATGGAGGATGGGGCTGAACCACCGGTTCCGATTTCTGAAAAAACTATGGGACTCGGGTTTTGAATCCGGATCTTCCAGGGTAGAAGCGTAACCTAGGTCTAAGGGTCTGCTTCCGCTCTGAAGGATTCGGGTTCGATAATATAAACGCTTTGAAATTGAGAAATTCTTCAAAATAATACTAAAAATAACTAACATTTAACAAATTTATATTAAAAAAAACCGAAAATTTTCATATTCATTTTTGTTTGCCCCTTAAGCTCGTATTATATTTATTTCTACCATTTGTACAAAGGAGCACATTTATCTATCTAAATTCAATATAAGATATCATGGATTATTCATGGCTTTGGCTGGTGAAAAAGAATGGCTCGATCCATTAATCTGCGCCCAAAGACGGTTTCAAATTAGTCGTTTCGGATTACTACCATTTATCGTCCCACTCTATCGGTAGATATCTTTCTTTCCAAGCCAAACATCTGTGTCCAAGTATATATATTTCGTAATCCTGTGATAGAGAGGTGTGGCTTAAAGTTTAAAAAAACTATACAGAGTTGGAGAAGATAAAAAAAAAATTGTCGCGCCATTTATAAATTTTCAGTTAAGTTTTTCATTTCGATAAAAGAAACTAATCTGTTTAAGAAGAAGAGATCAATAATCAGTAAAGATACGAAGAGAGGGAATCTGAATGTTACTAAATAGGCTAGAACCATCTGGACAGATAATTATCATACAATTCCGGTAAAAATCTGATACACTAGCCAAACCCACGATGTCGTGTGAGAATAAAATTAATTTATGCCATCTGGCCGACCGGATACTAGTAAACAGGCTTTGATGATACTTAAATCCGAGTAATTTCTCTATTTAATTAACTAGTAGATGTATTAAAATAACCATAATAAATCTGTTACTCATTAAAGACCGAGTTATGTATAGTATTCTTAATATTCTTGGTGGCCGGATATACAGTATAAGCTTTCTAAATCTTATTGTTATTGATATTGATGGGCATCAGATCCCGGATTAGGGACTAATTAATGAGATAAATCGCGGAATATCCACCGACTGTTACACACTAAATTTACTGATCTAATTTTTTGGTGTTTTTCCTTTCGGTTGATAAGTAGAAACACGAAGAGAAAAGTTATCCGAATGTCATGGCAAATCCACCATAAAATTTTTTATTGGTGGCAGTATAAAGCGACTATTAAAAAAAATTCATTCTACAAAATAAGCGCTGTAGGAGAGAGTTGCCTATGGCGTATCGCGACCAGTACGCGATAGGCAACTCTCCCATAAGTTGGAAATAAAAGTCGATGGTCAGAAGAAATTATTTAACGGAAATTTCTCCATCTCGAATTACAATACTAGGCATTAACCATGGTGTAGCTCTGCTAATCTTTTGTTTGGCTGAACCATTTCAGGTTTTCTATATATGATAAAAAGTAATTTTAAATAGTGGTGGCCTTTATAAAAATTTTATTACTGTTCTAAATAAATTTAGGTAGAAATATCATATTTTCTCGGACCATAATATACCCATGTGCACTTTTCATCACCAAACTCTCTTTTAAACTGGTTTAGCGTTCTTAACCTAATATTTTGACTGGCATCGTACGCCAGGCAAATTGGATAGGATGAATTACGCAACCAGCAATTGCCTTAACTCGACTTGGTTAATTAATTTAATGGTATATCCACTAATAATACTCCCATATCGAATGACAGTACAATATCGTATACCAATCGAGTTTCAAAATTGAAAAGTGGAGGTAATTGCAGCGCTAACCACAGTTATATAATTCATTTTATTATTTTTCGTTCGATTAATTACCTATAATTAAGTTACGTAACGAACTCTTAATGACGATAAAAATAAATAGAATGCTTAGCAGACATAATATAGAAAATATAGGTAAAACCATATAAAAATAATATTAGCGTATGGAGGGCCACTAACTTTATATCAGTTACAAGAATTTTTTTCGATTGAATACGTCAATTTTTTATCGACAGCGACTACTCCGGATATAAAACAGCTTTTAAATAATTTTGAAGTCCGCTATCATATAAGTAGACTCGGTGGAGATTTTAAACTTACTTGTTAGTAATACGGTAGCTAGACGAAAACCAAAGCATCCTCTAAAATTTAAATGCATCTGTTCCAGTTAAATTTGGTGGATCTTCTAAAGATAAAAAATAAGAAATCTAAAATGCTTTCAAACCGCTATGATGTTCTTTAATGAATGAAACGAATCGTATCTAGTCCGGATAATTCCATCGGAACGGACAGACATGTGTCTAAATAAAAAAAGGAACCAGCGTTTAAAATTTCGACCCTCTGCTACCTTTGGTTCCGGAGACGGCTGGATGACGGACAGAGCGACTCCGTATGGATAATTTTTTGTTGAAAACTGAACGAGGTGTCGAACCAGACTACGTTAACAGCTTCGCATATTGCGCGAATGATGACAAATTATTATTTTGAGAAATTTAATAGAACAAATCAATTTTAACTGTGGTGGTAAATCATTCAAATTAATTATTGTTAATTACATCTATTACAGAATAGGCGCAATCGCTTTTCATTAATCTAAGGTAAATTTAATTTATTGGCCAACTTTCATTAGATTTAATTTAACATCATTAATAGATTAATTTCCATTTTATCTTTGTCCCGTTATATCGAGTTTTAGATATTTTATAAACCATTACTTATTCATTCTGGTGGAATCAATTTTATGCTGGCATATAATAAATAAAGCTAGGCATAATTTTCAGCATTTCATCGAGTAGGAACAGAATTAGCCGATATTGTTCAAATAAAGGCCCCGAGGGAGTGAGTAAGTCTGTTATACTTTATCTGTTCATTCATGTATTTTATTTAACAGGATATACTAAATTTATTCTTAATAAAATAACCAAATCAATGGTTAAATAAATAATAGAAATATTAAGTTAGAATAAAATCAATTAATAAAAGAATCGAAATAAACAAATTTACGTAGTCGAGTTAGAAAATGAAAATCCTAAAGAAAAAACTGGATGACTGGTGTTTATACTTTAAAATTATAGCCGGGCAAAATTGTTGAATATAGAAATGTCTGCAAATGATATTGGTAGAATATAGTCTATCCTATTCTCAATCATCTCCATCCTATCAAAACGGAAATGAAATTTTGTCAGACCTGGTTGATCATATACGTACAGTATCGATATTCGCTTCCTTTCTTCAACCACGGTTGTAAAAGTTTCGAAATTTATTATTATTCTATATGTAAATTATTTATCCTTAGCATAAATTTAAATTAGTTTTTTAACAATTGATGAATATAAATATTATTCAACACTGTTTCATCGGGAAAAAGAAAATAATCCTAATAAAATTCCTACAGCGTACAGTCGAAGAAGACCTTTATTAACAATTCTGTGATAGGTGAAAATTTTTGCAATTATGTCAAGCACATTTATATAGTGGGCTTTTATTTTACTGCCAAACGTTTACGGCATTTTAGTTATTAAATCTTATTGGAAAGAATTTTTATTATAATGGCCTTTCTTCTCAAATTGTACAGAGAACGATGCTTTACACAAATATCATGTAAAATTACATAGTTCTTCTTTTATATATTATCGTATAAGTTATAGCCTTTGCATTACTTTTATTAATTAACTTTTTATTCTTTCATTTTTAGATCGAACCGTGAAGGTTACGGATTTTCAATATTACTCTTGAATATATTCATTGATGCTAGTTGATAATATTAAATAGGAAGATAGTAGGAAAATAAAAGTCCAACCAAAAGTTGGTCGAGGAGACAGCGTTTCAACGAAACTGTTCACAGCTGTCTAGAAGAAACATTTCGACCAATCAATGGATGGGAGCGCGAAGTAATAAATAACAATGGAGAAATATGCTAATACCAATAAGATTCGAGATTACCTGGCTCCAGTTTTTTCAGCGTTGCGCTTATATACACCATCCAGGTCATGGATTTATGATCCAAGTATAATTATGTGGCGATGAATTGGAAGGCTACGCAGCGCAATGATTTGATCTATAGTATCTATAGTAATAAGATTACTATCTCATTACTCTCCCATAGAATCAATACTGACTTCCCACGCTGTAATCAGATATAGGTACGTTGCGCTATTGATAGAAGCGAAAACTGGACAGGTAATCTCGAATCCTGCCCTAATTCTAACCACAGTTATTACGCAAAACAATTAGTAAATAATGTACAATACAGTAAAACTTCGATCTAACGTTCGTCGATCTAACATTCTTTTTCTCCGGTTCCGGCAAAAAATAGGGGAAAATAACATTAAAATGTTTCAATCTAACGTTT
>WUQG02012912.1:0-11785 GCA_011317285.2 Androctonus mauritanicus | reverse complement strand
AAGGTGTAATAATAATTTGTGTTTTATTTTTATGAATTACATAGTAATGTATTTTAATGATTTTGTTTGTTTTGCATTATGATCGGATGTATGTTAAAATGTCTATTGTATTTTAATGGTTACGGTAGTTGCTATGGTTACTAGAGTTACCATTTGGTTCTGCGTTCTATAGCATTCATTTGTATTCTACTTTTAGAAGCTGAAGAGGATTTTCTAATAAATCAAAAATGCTTCTTCTTTTAATTTCGTACTGTGTGATTTTTGATTTACTGAAATTCCTGCTATAGTGCTTATCATTTTGGTTATTTAATTTTTTGGCAGTGTATACGTAGTTTTTTAAGTTTAGATCAGTAGAACATTTTTCTTTAGGCATTATACAGCTTTTGTCAAAAGTTGATTCACAACTCACCTACAAAAACAATAAACAGATTCTCACTGCCTGACAGAGCCTAGGAAGTGATGTAAATGACTCACTGCAGTGTTGCCAAAATGCCGCAATACGCGTGTGTTCTATAGCAACATAGAAGTAAATTACTAAGAAATTATTACATAAAGTAGCTTGGAAAATATTTTTTTAATTTCTTGCATGTTCCTCACATTTAATTGAGAGTGAATTGCTAAAAAATACCCAAAATATGACATTTACGAAAATTTTAGCGGAAATATGACCGAATATTACCGAACGTGATAAATATGAATTTATATGACCAATAAATCCCACCAAGATATACTTCAATTCGCCTATTTTGCCAGAATGGAAAGCTGAAGCGTTTCCACGCAGTCAATTCGGCCGACTCAAACAGAACTTTAATAAATTTTATTATAAGGTATAACTACTTAAATAAAATATTTTTTATTTAAGTAAATAAGATATTTTGAATACTCATAAAGTAAGCCGTATATATTTATGAGCCGTTTATTTTTAGCCGTTAATATAATTTCTAAGATGAGCTAAATTTTAGCTAAAATTTTCATTGTACTATAAATGTACAAGTTATATACTGTAGATCAATTATATTCTATTCAGAAATATGATTAAATATGCTAAAGTCATTTATGCATAATGTATACATTATTTCCTAATATTATTATACGATAATATAAGAATAGAATTGATTCATACTATAAGAATAAAAAATACGTGTATGGAATATCTGATTTTTTTCCTATTTTATTTTTTGAAGTACTTATGGAATAGTTCAAATAATCTTTTTTTCTGAATATTTTCTGCTTTTCATAAAAGTTAATAATCACCCCATAGAATATATAAGCTAGATATATCAAATTTTTGGTATGTTTTAGCTGTATCAAAAAATCAGCACATATATAAAGAGTCTGGAACTAAAATAAAGTAAAATATTAAATATATAAATTTATAAAACTTATATACAGTAAACTGAGTACAACATATAATGAAATTTTAATTAGTGTAAAAGTTTTTAAATTAAAGATCAAAAATTAACAATTAAGAGAAAAGCTTTATAAAAGCTTCTTTCAACACAATATTAAAACATTTCTTTAGCATAATGAGCAATTCTAAATAGAAAGCATATATATAATGCAAATATTAATAAATTTCTTGTATTAAAAGCTGAAAAGTATGGGGCTTCGATATAGCTACATCGGAATAATCAAAATCCGATAATTTACTTGCTGCTTCAAAGAAATTTAAATAATATTTCGCTTAATTGTTTTTATTTATGTTATTCCACGGATTTTGATCTACAAATTTAACTTGAATACGGATTCGCAAATAAATCAACTGCTCAAATGAACCTGTCGCACTTGTTGCGTAAATATCTCTGGCGGATTGCATAAATGAATCGGATACATTAACGAACCCCATTCCAGGATAGTATTGGTATATCATGAATAAAAAGGAATAATATTCTAAAATTTGAATATTCTAAGGTGTTTTGTGTTTTATTCTTGAGAAATTTGTGGTAGACACACGAGGAAAATAATTTACATAACACATTATTATAAAATGCATTTAAGATACTTTCAAATAATTTATTATATAGTATGATAAGTTATAAAACATATGCTAAATATGCTATATTGTATTTCAAAGATGAGTATTAGCATTTTGATATTTTTCATGCACACGTCATATTATAATAAAGTGGCCAATCGTTCCGGTTTTGAGATATTTGTCTCGCAATGAAAAAACTGTCCTGAAAAGTGTTTCGGATTTGACATTTCCACAATGGCACAAAGTTGCTGTTCCCTCTACTTCATACTAGATGACGCTATTGTTATTAAATGGCAACAAATGTTTCTGTTTGTATTTGGCAAGCAAGATGACAAGTATTGAAGATGATAAAGATTTATCATTTTCAATACGAATTATGGAATTATTGTTACAAGAATTACCGATTTAAAATTCAAATTAAAAGAAAGAATGGATATGCAGTACCTACCACTCACTCTATGTCACTGATGCACGTTACTCTACGTCACTAATGTATAGAAATATTTAATCACCTTGATACGAACAACATACCATTCAGGAATATTAAGAAAATAATTGAATTTTCATTCGCTGCAACCGAATGAAACCTTCCGTTAGAGCGAATGGAATAATGCAACGGAAAGTTTTTTCAGTGGTGAATAAGTTTTAGATCTCAGAAAAGCCCATCGATGGAAAAAATGCAGCTGAGCGTAGAAATGTTGAAAGCAATATTACAAGTTAAGTGCAATTTTTCAAATTCTGTGAAGAATTTTATAAGAATATTTAAAGTAATGAAAATTTATTAAAAATTTCCTCAGTGAAAAAATACTTATAAATAATATAATTATTTATTTAATAATATGCGTTGTGTTGATGGTTGTATCCATATAATCATTTTTGATATTTTTTGTATTGAAACTGTTATTTTCTATATAGTTAATTTTTTGTTATACAAAGAAGAATGTCTTTAATTTTTTTATTAATTTATCAGAAGTAAGTGTTTTTGTAATTTTTATATTAATAAATCCATAAAAAGATAGTTCCAAGACATTTTAATGATTCACAATTAAATAAACTAAGAAAATGATGTCTTCACGAACATGTGTTTTTTTTTTTAATTTTTATTTGAATTCCTCCCGCATTCCAAAATAAAACATCTGGTCACTTTATATTATAACAACGCCAAATAACATCCTATAAATTATAATAATTGGCATATTACTAATAATAAAGAATAATCCCATAAAATTTGATTGTTATGCAATTTTTGTATCTCATGTATGGACAATAGACAAACAAAACGAATGAATCCATGTAAACGTTTTAATAAAAAAAAAGACATTAAAATGTAATTTATATAATAGGCATATTCAGAAAAATAGATAGTTATGTAATAGAAAAATATAAAATATTATAGATTTAAGTCAATAATAGATAAATAAAGTATTTGCTGTGCTATTTTTAAGAATATTGATGCGCTATTGCATTTAATATTTAAAATTTTTCTCTACTATACTACTGGCTGTATCGATTTAGATTGAATTTGATGTCGAAGCTGCTTTAAAAAATGTTTATAGATTTCCAATTTTGTCCTTTTAGTAAAATTAGATTTAGTATTTATACAAACTATATATATATATATATTTTAATAAAAATAATAAATTAATTCTGAAACTTTGATTATCATCGAAATCTCTGATAAATTAAAATTATAATTATCCAAAACTCTAATTGATTTAAATTCAAGCGAACTAAACGTATACAATATTCAGATTTCTTTAGTTACTCTTCTAATAGATATCTATATGAATTTTCCGATACCATAGAAACAGCCTATTATTTTATTAATATTAGAAAAAAATAATATGCAAGTTTTCTTATGGGCTAATTGCATAGAAACTGTTAGGAATTTTATATGACTATCATTCATAATTTTATCATATATTAAAGATTTAGTGCATTTCTGAAAATATGGAAGATACGATTTCCCTATTTTCAGATTCAAATATGATTTCCATATTTTCAGATCCACTAAATTTTTGCTTTGATAAAATAAAATTATACAAATATTGTTATAAACTATTCGCTGATCAGCGAATTCTGAAGTTTTCTAATTTCGTTTTTTCATCACTTTTTTAACATATTTTATGTTGGAAATGAAGACTTTTAGGATTGGGCTAATGTCTATCTTCTCTCTGTATCTGTCTCTCTGTGTGTCCTCCCACTAATAACTTTTCAACTAATTAGCAGATTTTCATGAAATCGGTAGTGATGTTCTGCCATCAAATGATACCTCGATGCCACATCTTTTAATCTTGCAGGATAGAATTTTATTTTTACTACAATTTTAGTTTATATTAGTGTCAATAGATGGCAGAAAGTGTTAGCGGTGTAGGGATAACATATGGCCTACCTGATTTCTTAACAAAGCGCCTCTATCACAATGACATCATTGTCCCAATGCGACGTCATCATGATGTAAGAATGGATGATGTTACAAAAATGCCGACAATTTAGAACCTCATAATGACATAATAGTGCGTTATGTCATTATGTCACGATCGTCTATGCTAGTAAAATTAGAAACAAAAACCAATAGACTCAAATTGGTAAATAAATGAAAAATAAATAACACTTTCGGAAAATAGGCAATTTTAGTTCTTTCTGGTAATTATTTTGTTAAAAATGTTTCTCAAGGAAGAATATTTGAAGAGAATTCGGAAGATTTTTAAGATTAGACAAATAAAGTGAGTTTTGTTTTAAAAAATGCTACGAATGCCAATCGATTGTTCTACAAACACAAACGTTAAATATTATTAAATGTAAGATAAAAACTGACTTGTGTGAAAGAGGTTTTTTTAAATTACAAAGTTTAATTAATATGAAAAAATCGTGATAATAGTTATAAGAATTTTCATAGATCAAGGGTAAGCAAACTACGGCCTGCAATGACGATTTGGGCAGCCCATAGTCCGTGCACAAGTATAAGATTTTTTAAAACTTTATCATAAAATTGTTAGATTATATAAACAAGCAACATAATTAATTAAATTTAGATTTTTGTATTCTAAAGCGTCCTCTCTAATAAAAAATCTAGATTGTGCCTCCTCATTCGACTTTCCGATACTATTTTGAGTATGTGACTTATTGGGGGCAACGAATTTTGAGGTAATGGCAGTGGTAGGAAGCAGCCTTAAAAATTCGTTGAAAATCGAACGTCGGTTTCCAGCAAGATCGCAATACTTGAGTACCTCATATATCGGAAAGTAAAAACATTTTTTTACATGTGGCCCGCTAGAGACTTTACAGAAGTCCGTGTGGCCGCGGTCAGAAAAGTTTGCCCACCCTTGTTCATAGACTAATAATCAGTAAAATTTTTACTAAAACATGAATAATTTTCTTTGTTGAAGCATTTATAAATCCCAGATTATATAATATTTGTGTGTATTTAGAATAAAGTTTAGAAATATCAATCATTATATTTTTTTATTTTAAAGACAAAAATACTGTATTTCTTCATGCTACAATAATTTTACAATTTCATTTTACCATTTATTTTTCTCCATCAAAAAACATTTTAAAGTTGAATGATGCATAGTGCTATAAAAGTCTATATATATATACATATTTTATATTTATTTAAAAAGAGTGGATTTGCACATTATGTAAGTGTAAAAGGAACATATCGAATATATGTTATCGCCTAAAATAAGTTTGTTTTGACAATATCTCTGTAGAACTAAAAGGGGTCACTAAAATCTTACACTTCAAACAAATTTTTTATTGCGGCTTTTAAGTGAATAGATTTTGCAAAAAAAAAAAAAAACAAGAATAGATTTGAATCGATTGAAATTCATTTTTTATTCTTTTATTGCCGATTTAATCTAAAATATTAATTATTCTAGTGAAAAATTTTATTAAATCGAATATAACAAGTAAATAAATTTAATATAAGATATAGTGTAATTATAATTATTGTTTATTTAAAATAGGTGTTTTTAAATTAATTTAAAAATCTGCAATTCAACAACATAAAGATTATTTCAGCTATTATTGTTTCCTTTTAAATTAATTTATATTTGCATATCATTAAGAAAAAAACGCCTTTTGTATATTTTTAATACGTAATAAAAATTCACAATTTTATCTTTTGAAAGTGAATAAATTTGTTAGAAATTTTTAAATTTTCTTTGTATTATTATAATTTAATTGTACGATACAGAAACGTATTTAATAAATCAAGTAGCAAAATTAATTTATGAAATAAATGAAATACATACTTTTTTAAGTTATTTTTTACAAGAAATTGACTATATATATTAGTATTCATTTTATATAGTGTAAGTCGGAGAATATACAGCGTAAGTTGGCAATATTTTTTTCAAAAACATTTACTTTGATCTGACATTAGAAATAAAATTCGTATCAAAATAAACTACGATTATTAAAATGAAAAAACATAAGAAAAAAGTTTAAATAATTCCAAAAGATTAATTTTTTCAAAAAAAAGCTATACGAAATGCCATATTATCCAAGTTGTCGGTAATGGCTACAACATTCAAAACATTTCTAAAATAACAAAGTAAATACGGAAATGGATATGTAAGAAATAGAAAAATCATGCTGTTAAGATCGATTTTATTTGCTCTTTGAAATACTGCAACAATCAGAAACAGTTCAGTATTAAAAAACCGTAATATGAAGACCATACAACATTCGTTTTGACACACATACTGTCTGAATATTTATGCGCCAAAAAGATCCAATATCGTTTTGATATATTGTGTGTTAAATAATCCAATATCGATCATTTTTAATAAATTGGTTCCCGAAATGGTCCCCAAAATGTATGTGAAATTTGTGTAAATCGGGCAATATTTACGCAAGTTAATGCAAAAACAACTGTACGGAAAATTTTTCCTTTCTTAAATCAGTAGTAATGATTAGGGTATTTAACTATTTTTAATCAGTTCGATTCACCAATGCGTTTCAATAATGTATATAAGTTTTATCTAAATAGGATAATATCTTAGGTTGGCAACTAAGTTCCAGCCGTTTTTTTAAATTTCAACATTCCGCATGACATTAATGTTTTTGGTATAATGTTTTAAATCATTCGAAAGAGGATGTTTTGTTGAACGTTGGGAAGAAGTTGTAAACAACAAGGGAGAATACATTATTATTAATTTTTATTGAAAAATAAACTTTTAAAAGGTTTTAAAAAACGGCGGGAACTTAATTGCCAACCCAATATTAAAAAATATGTAATAAATATATTGAGCTGAAACTTTCTTTTTTGTCTCAGAAAATACTTTGAGACATGGTTGCCCGCTGAGTTTCCGGCATTTCTGAAATATGCCCTCCTAGCAAAAAGGTTACTTAAGGTTCTTCGGAGGTCCCTCTGATCAGAAACCCGGAGCGGTCTGCCCCCTCCCCCGCCCCCTTGGTACGCCATAGTCTTCACTTAATCTACAATCTTTGTATTGATTGCTTCGTTTTATCTAATATTAAATTTAAAATAGAATTTTTGTCTTACAAGCCTAGAAAAAGCTATAATGTAAATAAAAACAAAATTTTATACTATATATATTTATGCTATAAGACAGAACTTAAACTGTTTTAATAGTTTAAATTTTATGAATGTCTTGACCCAATTTCTGAATTCTCGAATGTTATGGCTGTTATATTTTAAATACAGTAATTTAATTTTTAAAATTCATATAAAACGCTATAATTTTCTAGTAAGTAAACGCTCTGGAATTTTCGCGGAACATCGGATAAGAATCACTAACTTAGAAGAACTGAAGGAAGTCTATGATTGTGTAATTAATATAAAAATTCCTGAAATGTTTTAATGTCAGTTGAAAAAAATATATTATTTTTTGTTTATTTTATTGCGCAATATAATATTTAATTTGCTCAACAAAAATGAAATAAAATGATAATACTGTATGCCAATATGACGAAACTTTTTGAGATAACTGTTTTTATATATTTAAATATAATTTTAATAAAAAGAAGATATAAAAAATTTAACGTAACTTATTTATAGTTGTTTGCTGTTACTTATATTTAAAATATAGTATGAATTTGAATGTAAGAATAAAAAAACTTAAGTTATTCTATATTTTTCATTTTTATCATTTTTTGTACAGTATAATCGCAAACACAGTCGGCCGAATGGCCGTGTGGTAAAGTTGTGGTTTACCATCCTGGAGGATCCAGATTCTAACCGGGTCTCATACTTCCAGTTTTTCAGGAGGGGTCCGGGTCCGGCCCCGTTGAATTCTAGCCATCCGGTTGGCCCCATTATGGGTGGTGGGGCAGCCTGTGGTGGGCTCTGTTCGTGTGATCATATAGGTACACGAGTCCCTTGTATTGGTATAATAAAAAAAATCGTCAACATAACAGCAAGTTTATTGCCTCTAGATAATTTTTTTTCTAATAGTTTGCAATTAAATTTTTTTAGCAGGTAATGAATGTATTGCAATAGCATAAAAAAAATTGAAAGTTTGAAAATTTTAAATATAGTACTTGGGATAGAACAAAAAAGCTGAGAAATATTAATCTTTAATTATTTTTTAATCTTTTTTAAACCTCTTTTCATTTGTAAGGATATCAAGAGATTAGAAATAATGTTATAAAATATTATTCAAATCAGAATTTTATATAAATTACATTGAAAAATTTCGTCACGGAAAATAATTTATCGATATCGGTATTTTATAATAAACTATTTTATTTATTCTTTTTAAATAAAAATAAAAATTTTTGCAAGTAAAAGGGCATTAGATTTATTGTACAATAGCTTGTTTGAAACAGAAAATGAATTCCACATGTAATCATTATTTTTAGTTTATATAAATAATATATATACAGTAAGACCCCGTTTAGCACGGGGATACGTTCCAAAAAAACCAAACGCCAAATGAAACAGCGTTAAACGAGATCATTTTAATACGTAAATAATAAGGATAGGTGAAACAGAACAGTGAATAAAAAATATTCGCACCATTTTTTTAAATTTTATTTTGTAACATTATATTATTACTATTTTATTACATTAATTATAGACATTTTCTATTGCTAATATCGATTTGTATTCTTAAATCATTCATGAAAATCAAAAATATTCGAATAAATAATTTATGTTTATGATGAGGAAGAACCTTCCTCATCATAAACATTTGACACTTTTTGTTTTTCGTTAAGAAGTCAACTAACGTTGTATTGTCTTTTCCGCTTTCGTTCAGCAAGCAATTGTTATAGTTCGAAGTGGCAACAGTCAGATTAAAACTAAAATGGGATAATTGTTATTTTTATTACTGTAAAATATCATTGATAACCAATCATAAACATGAACTGTAACCGTAGCAGACTTTCGCATGTACTATACATTTCGTATGTGCGTTTGATATCAGTGCACAAACGCACTGTGAGACGACTTAAGAATATCAAAGCAGAAAATTCCTGCGATTTTGGATTGATGTCAATTTAACGATTTGAAAAACCGCGCCAAAGTGAATCAATAAAAAATACAGAATTCGAAAAAAACATAACATTATATATTATTACGACTTAAAATTTTTATTTCAAGTCGTAATAATATATAACTGCTTTTTTCGCTTTTAATTAATATTAAAAGCGAAAAAAGCAGTTATGGATTCCAATGACGAACATTATATATTTTTCCAAGATAAGTGTTTTAAATATTTATTAAATAAAAGCACTTCGTGATAAAATACTATCTAATTTATCTCCCAAATAATTAAAAATATATATAATATACAATACAGTACACTTATTACAATGCTGCAACATACTGTACTGTATTTATAATTTGTATTGCATTTCTTTATGATAAATATCTCAAACATTAACGTAAGCGTAACGAAAGATATGTATTGGCACTTTAAGTTTCATAATTGCAATATTTAATTTTTTCACAAATGAAATACTTTATTTCATATGACAGATTATTTTAAAATCTATTGAAGGTTATCGTCTTCAAAATAATCTCTTTCCCTATCTACATTTTTTTTTCAATCAGATTTTAAGTTCAATAAACATTGCAAACTGATTTTGGTGATTTTCCATTACCTGGTTTAGTTCAACTATCACACAATCAGGAAAATCTATAAAGCCTTTAAAAAGTTTAATTGTTATTATGAAAAAAGGTCACAGAATGATAAATCTAAAGAATGAATAGAGAAAGATAATTTATCTGTTGAATTTTCTACCGAAATATCTGAAAGTAGTTAAAGCTTATTAAAACTTAAACTTTACAGTTAATTAAAGCTTTATGAGATTATCTTAGAGAAGACATCATCATCAACTTGTTCAGAAATCGGGTCTTTTGCAAAAATTTTTAGATGATGATAGTACGATGGATCCTCCTTTAATGCTGCCTCACTTAACATCGTTTTGCAATTATGTTGAGAGCAAAAACTAAATTAATTAATTAAAACATTAAAATTTTTAAGATAACGGAATGGAATAAGTAATAGAATAAGAATATGAGATTTATTTTCTTACATTTCCTGCATAAGAGATAGAAAACATGTTGAAAATTTAATTGTAGAAAACTGAGCAATCATATTCTACATGAGTGCTAATTCAAGTCCATAATGTTATTTAAGAACACGATATTAAACTATTTTGTAGTATATCAATCGGTCGGATTGATCGCGTGGAAACGCTTCGACATTTCAACTAGAGGATCCGGGATTGAATCCCACCTTAGAAAAATTATTTGAGAGTCCGAATCCGGTTTATCTATCCCTTCTTCTGTAATCCGGCTGGCCTCGTCAAGTATCGATATATGATATGTGATAGGAATGGCATTGTTATTAACAAATGATTGAGAATTGACGTTAAGAAAAACTAATCAAAGACATATTTGTGAATTTTAAGATGTCTTTTATTAGAAAATAATTTTCTTTTCCCGTAAATGTTAAGATATAATTATTATATAACATTTTCCAATTCAAATTTACACTTAAATCATGCTTTTCATTCATTTCATTCCATTATTGAACAATATAGTAATGACTAGGTGACAAAAATTACTAAATAGTATCAATTCTAATATCAGAAAGAAAGCACTCTAGGAATGTAATCCTAACCTATAACAACGCATTAAACGCCGATGGCTTATGGATTTTCTGGTTTCGATTAACGTCATTTCAATTAATGTTGCGATTTTCAAGAATCTAATCCAACGTTAAACGAGGTCCCACTGTATTATAAACTTCTTTATATTATTTAGTCCTGTATTTATGGGATCTGACAAGTGCTCAACCACAAAATTTGCTCTCTAAAAATCCCTATATAAGCGTATGCCTCGCCCTTTAGTAATCTTCCTGATTGGAAAGGGGCGAAAAATATACAAAAAAAAAAAGCATATGCGTTTCCTCTAGGCTCGTGATAGTGAAGTTATCAATAGTAAAAGAAAATAAAAAATAATATTATGCGTTATATAAACAATAGGAAATTTATGATGTACAGTATATAAACTGCGTATATCCGGGTAAACGGCATTTTCTTCGTACAATACCGTAATTTGTTTAAAACAAAAATAAAATTGTTTCATAACATCAATGCAGTTTAAAATTGCATTTTATAATATTGTTTGTAGAAAATTAAAATGGTTCAGCAGAAAATACATCATAAATGTAGACAACACTTAATCCCCTTGCTTAATCCTGATAGAATGTAAACAAGATGGCGGACTTTTTTGTCAACAGATGACGCCACTTTCCACTCAGTAAGAGTCATGGTGGAAATATACAAGGTGTGTCATTGCGCATCCTGACGTTGATGTCGACGTTT
>WUQG02012901.1:0-11785 GCA_011317285.2 Androctonus mauritanicus | reverse complement strand
ATGTAACGTGAACTTTTGGAAAATAAGTAAAACATATTTCTTGACCCCTGTTTGAAACTGCATTGCAAATTAGTTTCATGCGCATTGATATCTAATTTGGAGTGTCGGCTCTGTTCTTTATGTGGAAACGACTATAGAAAGTCATTGGATCTGGTACTATCAATTTCATATAAATATAGATAAATCTGGATAATAGTGAAATTGTTGTTTATATACAAGTATATGATGATGATTGAGATTTTCATAACAGCAGACATTTAAGTTTCTTAACCATTTGAAATAGTACAATGTCAGAAGTACTGTTAATGAATAGTACTATAATTCTGGCATTGTATTATTTCATTCCTTTTAACATTTTCCGAGTTAGTCAATAACAGGAGTCCATTAAATTCCCAATTTCTGTGTTCCATTCCATGAATTGGCCCCATGTATGAAAATGTTGTTAATAAATCTATTATTGAAAAATAATAAAATTCTTATGAATAATGCTAATAAATAAATGGCATTTTTCATAAGAATTTTATTTTGATATTCAATTGATATTGGTTTTATGCAAATTACTTTTTGCCAAAAAAATTTTGCATAAAATTGATGCCAATTAAATCTCAAAAACTGAGAGAATAATTTTAACAGTGCTTCAAATCTTCCTAAACTTGAAAATAATTATGAATCTTGAACTTAACAAATATAAAAAAACAACCAGAAAAGCAGCAAGGACAGGAATGAAATTTTTTAATGCTAAACAATGTTATAAGTGAATGCAAATAAACTTATTCCATTTACTATCACAGATGTAATGAATACTTCAGTGAACTACTGATGTGCATCTTTTACAGATGTGTATTTTTCTTCCTCACTCTGGAACTTTTTTAAAAATAAAAAACAGATCCATAAAAAAAGATCCAAATAAAACAATCAATCCATACAAAAAACAGATATTTAAAAATTTAATCATGATTTACATAATCACCATATTGTGGAACTGCTTCAAGCTCATTAGTTGGATATTCTAGTCTGTGTGGTTTCTAAATTTTTTACTTAATGAAATGTTTTTTAAAAGTTTGCTTTTGTGAAAATTATTTTGAGTGGATTGTTAGTAGAATTTTGAATTTTATTAACAGTTCTTATCAATTTCCTAATTTATTATATTCATGTTATTCTGGTTGTGAGATGGAATAAATTTAGTTTTTGAAATTTTAAGTAAAAAATTAAAATTTTCTTCAGTGATCTATAAAATACTTAATATGAAAATATTGGCTAATATTTTTTAATTTTATCTATAATTCTGTTGAACTGAGCAATATTATTTCTTAATCATTCAATATTTTGTTTCCTTTTTGCTGTTATTTAGGCAAAAAAAAAATCTGATTGTGAATGGTCATTTGCTATCTAAATGGGAGTAACACTTTACCTGCTTCTCAGATAACTCACTTTCCAGCAGATAACTTACTTTACTCTGCAGCATGTGATATTAGATGGGTTACTACAGTAAATCATCTGCAATTCAGTTAAAGCAATATAAAGAATATTACAGCAAACTTCTGAGAAGTTGAGCTCTGAGCCATAAAGTCTATTCTTAAAAACAGGGAGAAGTTGAAAATCAAATGTGCTATTTTGTACTGGTTGACGTATAGAATCATACAATAAAATAACTATGGTTTAATTTTAAGTATGTTTTCAAACGATAAAAAGTGAAATCATATCAATATGAGCATATTAAATATAATATCGCTTAAATTAGCATGTTTCTATAAATAATTATGCATTCTTATAATATAGCCTTAAACAATATTTCAAAACTTTGATTGATTTATTCAATATAATTGTAAAAAATTTCAAAATTTTATTTAATAAATAATTCTTCCAAATTTTTTAAATGAAAAAGTAGATCTATTGTATAGCATTGATTTGTTTCCTGCAATTTATTCCAATATATAGTAAATTCATTTCTAATTAAATAAATGTTTAATGATTTTCAATTTGATAAATAATGGCACCTATATATAAGAAGATTTGTTTACCAAGTTTTTACACAAATCCAGTTAATCTTCATAAACATTCTTAAGCCAGCAGTCTCAAATTCATTCTCTTTAACAGACATTCATTTTAGACAGTTTTGGTTAATTGGAAGGCCACATTAGGCATCATTTATTGATTGAAGGACTGCAAAAATTATAAAGCCATTTGTGAATGGTAGAATTTTTTCGTTGTAAAACTTTCATTTGTAATTTACAAATTTATTGTGCTTTATAGAATTTCAATACAATATCTAATATATTAAAACAATGAAGTTCAATAATTTTTAAATATTTCATGAAATATGGTTGTAAATTTTTTTCTGAATATCTTCACAATGTGGGCTGCAGAAGTAAGCATCAAGGGCTGAGAGTTTAAAGATCGCTATTCTAAACTATCCTTTCTTTATAAGAAGAAGAAAAAGAACTGATATCAAATCTTTTTTTAAATCATCTTAAATGATATTAAAGAAATAATAATAGAAGTATCAAGAAATACAATCATATTTACAAGAATAATTTTAATAAATAGAATTTAATCTGTTTCACTATTGTTCCATTCTTCATCAAAATTGTTCTTGTCACTCACTTCTATAAGTAGTTGATCTACCACTGTTTCAATCAAATTATCTTGAGTCTGGTATTTATTTTCTATTTTTTTTACATATTTGCATACATTATAACAGTGTTGTTCTCCAATATCATTAAAAGCTTTCTCACACAAATGAATTAAATCATCTTCTGTAAGACTTGAGACATTTACCTTTTTAATAAGTTTATCTGTTTCCAAATCAATTCTATTGGATTCAGATCTGGATGATAAGGAGGAAATCTAATTACATTATGTCCCAAGTTTTTTAATAATTTATCAATAATAAATTGTTTGTGGTGTATTTTGTTTAATTAGTTCTAATAATTTTGCTTTCAATAAATTTTCTTCATATGGAATGTTATTTTTCAACCAGTCTATAATTTCACATTTTCTTG
Organism: Androctonus mauritanicus; assembly: GCA_011317285.2. Taxonomy (NCBI): domain Eukaryota; kingdom Metazoa; phylum Arthropoda; class Arachnida; order Scorpiones; family Buthidae; genus Androctonus; species Androctonus mauritanicus. The sequence continues at coordinate 8,783 of WUQG02012901.1, read as the reverse complement.
AAGTGGAACTCTGAACTTTAAATAATTTCACATTATGATGGACAACATTAACCATTACTACAACAGATTCTATAGGCAAGTTTGATATCAATTTTTCCTTTCAGCCACTTTTGAAAGTTCACAGCATTCATGTCATTATTATGATCCCCATTTTTTCTTCCTGGTTTAAAAACTAATCCAGCATCTTTCACAAATCCCTTTTCTCCTCCTGCATGCACAATTATAAATCTTGATTCTTTATTACAACTTTGTAAAATTCCTTTTTCATTTTCACTTTGCCAGCATTTCAAAGCTGCTGTTGCAGTGTGGATAGAAGTTTCATCCAAAAATGTAGTTGACTTGCCATTGATTCTTACTTGGTGAATTTCACATAAGTAATTTCATCTGGCTGCAACAATTGTTCTATTTTTCTATTAAAATACATCTACTTGATTGACATTTCTTAAAAGCAAATCCTATTTTCTTTGTCGTTGGACAAATTCTTCTTTACCCTCTAAACCAATTGCTAATTGCAATTTTTCACGAAGTTTTTTCAGCATATAACTTATTCATTATCCTTCTTAATAATGCTTTGTCAAATTTAATTCTTGTTAGAGGTTTTTATTTTCTTGAGAGATGTGAATTTGCCTCCTTCCTCCAAAAGTTGTGTGTTCACATTGAATTCTCTTAAATAGTTGACTCAAAAACTCCAGTTGCTATCACAGTTCTTTCAACAACTTTCCCAAATTCAGTGATGGGCTTCTCTAATTTTTTTCTTTTTGAAGTATTCACAAACAGAATTCGCAATTTGCTTTGCTCACGATCAGAGAGATTTTTCCATTAATTTCATGTTAACTTCTTGAACAAAGAATAATTATTCTGAATAAGTGTTAAGGTCTTAATTGAACCAGAAGTTAGCTTCATCTAATAACAGAGGTGAATTTGAGAAATTTATATTCATAAATTCATGTTTTATTTATATTTTTAATCAGAGTTTTTATTGAAATAATGCAATTGAAAAATTGAACTTAGTTTATCATTAAATTGAACTTTTTTATCCATCAAACTCTCTCCAACTTAAAACGTCATTCAAAACTAAACTTTCCCTGATTGAATTCATTAATTTTTTACAGTCAAGTAAATTATCACATTCAAGATACATTTATGTTTTGTGTATTTGTATAATTTAAATAACTGAATTAATTTGACCAGAGATGTATCCAAGATTTGAATTTTTCTTGAGGTTTCAGTCTTTGTTTTGGCCCATCATAATTGATTTTAGTAATTTTAGCAATGATTTTTTCCCTAATTATTAAGCGATGCGCAGTATTAAAGCACCATATCAAAATAATAAAATGTCAAAAATTATTTTTTTGATTGATTTTTCTTCTGGTTGGCATTGACTGACTGCCTTGAAAATGTCAGTTAAATAATTTTTTTGAATATCTAGAAAAATAAATCTTTATTGAAAATATTTATGAACAAATTAATTTTAACATTTCAGAACAAATTATTGACTATATTCACTCACTCTGTGGTCTATTTCCTCTGCCTCTCGGTCGTAGTGCCAAAGTAGGACATGTAACAAAAGTCAAAAGTAAATTTAAACTCTTGGGAAAGTTTGTAGCCAAAGCCTTAATGGATTCTCGAATGGTAAGCCTCTTTATTTTTTAATTATAAAAAGATTAAATTCTATAATAATTTTTAATGAATTTTTCAAATTTTAGAAAATTCATTATTTGCTTGTCATTGTTTTTTATCCTATTACTCTATATGAATACAATATTTTTTTATAAAATTTTATTGGAGAGAAAAATATAATTTGCAAATGTATTTTCTTTTTGTATTTGATATTTTATTAACTTTTCTCAGTAAAGTCACTTACACTTAACATTACTTTTAATGATAATTTTTTCACATTAAATATCTTAATTTTATATATATATTGTTAAAGTTTTATTATAGAAAATGGTTTTCTCTCCTGATCAGTGTTGTTTATTTTTATTTCACATTAGGAAGTAAAATATGAATAAAATATCTAAATTTTATTTTAGGTCCTCTTAATGTATGTTTGTTTGTTTTTTTTATTGAATTAACTACAAATATCATAAAAGTCAACATATGACATTTTATTAGATTTCATATATAATCTAATTTTTAGTTACTTTACTAAGTAATGTTTGCATGGATAATGTTTTTAAAAAATGTTGTTTAAAATTTTATTGAGATTAGAAATTCTAAATATTCATTTTATCATAGATTTATAAATCTCTAGAATAGTGTAATAAAAATTGAATCAATTTTATAATTTTATATGCTTTTAGATTTTTCCATCTTAGCAGTAATGTTGATCTAGTACAGTTTGATTCAGAAAATCAAACTATGCTAGATTTATCAGAAAATAATTATTTGGACTGTTTATTATAAAAGTGGTGCAAGTCCATTTTTGAGTAATATTGAGAAAACAAATAATTTACATATAATTTAGCATGAACTTTTAATTTATTTGAAATTTATGGATGAAGCCGAACAAGCACTAACTCCCCCTGGTGAATAAATTTTTTATATAAACTGTACATTATTAATTAATATTTAATTTTAACTATGGTGCCACCATCTAGTGGATTAATAATTAATTAAATTTGGACTAAGGTGGCGCCATCTATTATTTAATAATCATGCTATAATTTTGACTAATTTTCTGAAATTAAAAATTTGCTTTGGCCTGGAATCGAACTAGGGACTTCGAGATAATGCCCCGATGTCTTTACGTTTGGATTACGGTGATTAATCCCGTGTGGTTTAGTAATGATTTATGGGTGATATGTTAAAATATCCATCTATATGCTTTAATTGAAAATTTGTTAATTAATGACATTGCATAGTCATTGATTATGAAAATGGTATAAGTCCATTTTCCCTAGTCCACAATGTAAGAAAAGAATAAAACTATGTAAAATGCTATGCTAATTTTCAAAATAATAAAACAGTGTCAAAAAATAATAATAAATTTCATTTATATGAAATGAAACCTGAGGATTTCAACAAAATTTTTAGAAACTGCATTTCTAAAAAAGGAAGTAAAATACTGATGGAGTCAACTGGCCAAAACTATGTTGGATAAGGTTTTTAAGAAGTGCACCTTATACTATTTTTCATAAAATAGTGATGGAAGACGCAATTTGAAACTCTAAATTTATCACCTACCATTCAAGGTAGACTACCAAGGTTTGAAAACATCAAACTAACATCTTTATCTAAAAGTGTTAGATCTGTTACATCAGAAGAATATAAGCATATGATGCAGTTATTGCCTTATATACCTCCTGTGTACCACAAGTATTTCAAAACTCTTCCCCATACCAAGCGGAAATGAAAGGCAGATTCTAATGTTAAACTCATAATATGAAAACCTTAAATATGAACATTCAATTTATTTTAACAGTAAGTAGTAAAATACTGAGATTAAACCATAATGTTTTGTTTCTTGTTCTTAATTATAAAAAAAAGAAAAGAAATAATACAATTTAAGTGAAATTTAAATAATTAAATTTAATGATTTATACAATTAAATAATTATGAAAATGGTATAAGTTCATTTAAAACACAAAAAAAAAAGAATTGGTTTAGTTTATTCTGATAAGTCATTTATATAATGAATAAATAAATATATATGTATTCATAAAAACATAAGCAAACTTAGTAGATTTCATTCATATTTTTGAATCAATTAAAATGCAAATCATTGAATATATCAAAAGAAGAAAAATGGACTTACATCACTTTCATAATAAACAGTCCATATATCTGTTGTCTTACATTTCAGAATAGTATCACCCAGAAATGACAGATATAATAAAAATAATATACCAGTATATAATTATTTATAAAAATTCATTTTTAATAAATTTTTCAGTTTTAAATATTTAACATGGATTTTTTTCTTCTAATTCAAATTTTGACTGATATCATTATAAACAATATTATTATATAGTAATTAAATGATGATGCAATTTTAATGAGTGAATTAAAGAAAATATTTATTATGAAAATAGATCAAGTTCACAAAACAAAGGTGGATATGGCAGATGTAATTAACTAGAATAATTAATCTGAGTGATCTTTGTTAAATACCTTTCTCATTCCATTTGTTAAACATTAATGCAGAAGGCAAAATAGGGAAATGTCAGATGAAAAATAAAGAATTAACTAAAGATTACTTTGACTGCCTTAGAACTCTACTATTAAAGAAAAAAAAGCACTATACGGCAGATGAGTATACACCAAAACAACTTTTAATTACAAACGTTTTCAGTGTATAAGACACTATCATCAGGCAAAACATCAAATAAAAGCATAAAGAATCGAACATATAAACGTTTTTAGAACAAAAATGTTTATGTTCGATTCTTTATGCTTTTATTCGATGTTTTGCCTGATGATAGTCTTATACACTGAAAACGTTTGTAATTAAGTTGTTTTGGTGTATACTCATCTGCTGTATAGTGCTTTTTTTTTTTTTTTTAATAAAGAATTATTGATTAAGATAATAGCTGATGCTGAAATTCAGTAGAACACAAAATTAGCAAAAAAAAAAAATCTTCTAATTTTGGCTTTTATTTAACCAAATAAAAAATGTTTTCAAAAAAGAAAAATGAAATATGCAGAATTAAATTATCAGGCCAAATTGAAATTTTTACAGAATTGGAAAAGGCATAACATAAGAAAGATATCTTAAATTTCAAGTAATTCTCTTAAAAAATAAAAAAATATATATATATATAATTTTATTAAATATTAAAATTTAATAAAATAATGAATATTTAATGTGCCTAGTGTAAATGACATTACAGAAATTATCATAAAAGTTTAAGTAATAGAAGGAAATCTCTTTATTATAAGTTTAATTATAAATTGAATTTGTTATCATTTTAGCTGCTATTACTTTTATTACAACAAATAATTTTAAATTGAAAAATTTTTTTAGTTGGACATTCCATTAAGTTTTGCATTCTACAAGTGGGTATTAGGACAAGAACTAAGTCTATCATCTGCAGATTTAAGTCATATAGATCCAGCAATTTCTTGTACATTTCATCAGCTTGAACAAGTTGCTCTTCAGAAACGAAGAATGGAACAGGATAATTCTCTTGTAAACATTTTATCATTCTAAATTGTATAAAATTTTATAAATTTATTATAATAAAATTCTTTGCATTTTTAGACACCTTCCAGTTTGAAGACTGCCTTAGAATCATTAACATTAGATGGTTGCCCCATAGAAGATTTAAATTTAGATTTTACACTGCCAGGCTATTCACATATAGAATTAAGAAAAGGGGGAAAGGATATTCCAGTTACTATTCATAATTTGGAAGAATATTTGAAAGTAAGTTTTTTGCTTTAGAAGAATAATCTTAAAAACACAAAATAGAATCTTGATAGTACAACTGATTTATTACTCTTCATTAAAAAGTAACTTTAACTTTACTATTTTTGGGATAAATTTTCTGAAAATTAGCATTTCAATGATTATTTGGATGATTTTTAACATTTGGTTATATAAAAATAATTATTTTTATATAATTTATATTGTTATCAAGCTGCTAATGTTAATCTATAAAAAGAATTTACCTTCCTTCATAATTCAAAAATAAAAAATCTATATAGGATACTGTAATCATAAATAATAAAAGGTTAATTATACAAATATAGTAACAAATATAAATCAAATATTAAAAACTATTAATATATTATGTTAACCTAGTTACAATCTGATAAAAAAAAATAAGATTCAGATTTCTTTATAATTGAAGTTCTCATTTCAATAATCATTTCTTTCTGTTAAATAAAATACTTTATACGAGTTATTCAAAAATCAATACCTGACAATAAATTCACCTAATATGCTTTTTTAAACAATGATTTTTTTTGTTAATTTCAGTTGGTTTATCTCATTTACATAACCTTAACAGTACATTATACAAATAATTTGACTCTCTAAATTAATTCATTCTCTGAGTGCACTCATAAAGAAGATAATTTCTCATAGACATAATATTTAAAACAGGTTCTATTCTCAACAACAACAATTTGATTATAATAAAATTAAAAATAAACAAAACAGTAATTTATGATTAAACAATTAATTTCTTTAGATAAAATAAATTAAACAGTTTTTAAAAACCAAGCAAATTATAATAGAGAATTTTTGCCATACAAAAGAATTCCTTGAAAAAATGAAGAATAAGAATACTGTTAAAGAATTGTTGTTGTTCATTATCAGCAAGCAAATAGATGAGCTTTTATATAGATGAACTAATGTCTTAAGCACAATCTGAGAATGAAAGTTATTTATGTAATGTATCAGTAAAACAATTGTTGCCTTAGTGCACTATTACTCATTCTCAGTTTACCATTTTGATTATTCTGATTCTGTAGCAGACAAAGGAGTTTCTGCTATAAATCCAATCATATTGCATTGTATAGCTATGAATGTGATTTAAAGTGCCTTTTTATAAATGTTTAGCATTTATTTATAATTAATGTTCATATTTTTGATTTTGTTTATACTTCATACTTGAAAAAAATCTAATAAACCAAGAACTTGTATTCCAAAAGGTGTCAGGTATTAGTTATATGCAGGTAATCCTTGATTTACTCCACAGTTCAAACTGAATCCTGCCATCTTGAGTTATAAATGCTCAACTTATAGATTTCTCACTATTAAAGACTATACAATAAGAATACAGATAATTTCAGCCTCATAAAGTACATTTCAGCATAGTCTTTACATCTAAATTTTAATTAAACAGTATTTATTTATAACAATTATGATTCTCTGTTGATAAAATGAAAAATCAACTGTTTCTCAGTATTGCTATTGCTTGATTTTATGAATATGATGAAGTCCTTGTAAATTATTCACTAGATGAAAATCTATAAAATGAAAATTTAATTCCTGTTACTTAAAATGCAAAAATTTCAAATCTCTTTGGTTCCAGAAAATTGCTACCATTTTACCTACTACTGATAAAGCATTCCAAAAACATTAATGTGTACTATAATATAGTAGTTTATTATAATTATTACCTTATTTAATAATTTAGTCTATTTCTTGATATTTGATTTTTGAATTTCCAAGTCTCTTAATGGCAATGATTTTCAAATTTAATACTAATATGGCAATAAATAAACTAACAGTTGTGACTATATTTAGTATATAAAAATTATAAAATTTTCTTTGTTTTAAATTTATATAATTCTTAAAAACAATTATTGATAAATTATTTAATTAAAAAATGATAATTTTCTGGAAGTTAATATTTATTTATTTTTCAGTTTTTAATTGTTTTTCAAAACCTACTAATTATGGATTTTATTATTATGATTGTTTTACTAAAAATAACAGACAGAAAATAATTCTTATTTAAAGGATTGCATTAATTATATATAATTTTTCAATAAATGACAAAATATTGTCCAAAATTTGCATATAAATAAAAAAATATATTTTGTTATTGGAACTGTATCCGTACTGATTTCTGTTGCCAACCTAATGGGGGAGCTGCACTCCTTGATTTTCTGTTCTAGACACTGCAGTTTGCCTAAATGCCAGCAAACAGATTCAGAGATAGCTGTCCATATATAAAATATTTCTAAATGATTAACCATCATAATATAAATAAGTTTTTTATTCTTAATTGCTAATAAAAACTTTGAAAATAGCTGTCAAAAATTAAGGTTTAATCTTGAATAAATAAAAATCACAAACCACTCATTGTTAAAGATGGTAAAGTTAAGCTGATTGAAAAATATAATATAAACAATGAAGACAGTTAATTTTAATTCATCAAGGTATTAAGCCTTAATTCAAACAATATTTTATTTAATTATTTTTAATCAAAAATAAAATATTTTAAGATTAATAATTAAAATAAACCTAATGATAAAAAGTATAATTTTAAAAGAATAGAACCACTGAGGTATATTTCACTATCTATCACCAAAAGTCCTTTTTTTTAAATTTAAATTTTTGTAACCTTATTAGCATTCAAGTCAAAAAATTTATTTTATCTCCATATCAAATTTGAAGTTTATACATTGTGGTTAGAGCTGGGAATTTCTATTACTTATTCATATTGTCAAGCATATTAGAAATTGTATATATATGGAATAATGTACAATTGTTGTTTTATTAAATTAAATTAACTTTGTCAAATTAGTTGCAAAATTTTCTGAGAAATGTAATAGATTGCAAATATTCTTGTGTGTTATCTATTAAGAAGTAATTAATATTCTTGTTTCAATGTAAAGTCAATAGTATACAGCATCAGTTTCCAACCGGTGGTTCACGAGGTGTGTAAAGGAGGTTCGCAAAAATAATATTGTAATAGTGGAATTTTAAATCGCTAATGTAAAAAAATAATGAAATAATAAATTTACATACATATATTTATTGCACTGTTAATAATTTTGAAAATAAAAAACTAAAAATGAAAATAAAAGTGCTCTTTAATAAGACAAATATTGAGAAAATATTTGCACTATGAGCACTGAGGCAGCGTAAGCCACCGAAAAAAGAGATGAGGCGGGGGGCCCCTAGTACATAAATTATAATTTAATTATATATTTATTTAGTTTTATTCATTCACCTGTATGAATTAAATGTATACATTTTTCCTATTATTTTATTTCTTATAAATTAAACACCTATAGAATAAAAGTTATTACATGTGCATGTTTTTGACAACCCTTAAGTGGGTAATTTTGTATTTGCTAAAGGTGCTTTTTATTTCTTAAGA
>WUQG02012890.1:0-11785 GCA_011317285.2 Androctonus mauritanicus | reverse complement strand
GAATGCCGAAGATGCTGATTGAAAGACTGCCAAAGATGCTTTTTGTTCACAGAAGAGGCATGTTTTACACTAGAGATGCTTGACTAGTCACAACCACTATGTGTGGACTGAAGAAAATCCTCAAGTGTGACTTCCTCATGGCTCTTAACATCAGGACTGTGTTAAGGTTTGGGCCGGAATTCTTGGCAACTTTTTGAGTGGCCCATATATATTGCTTTCCTGTTTAAACTCTCAGATCTATTGTATGTATCTCCTCTCACCTAATCTTGATTTTCTACACATATATACAACCATGAGACTCAATAAACAAAAACTGAGCTTGTACAATTATTTCTTCAAACTTCAAATGTGGCATTATCCAAGAGCAGGTGGATAATGTCAATATTATCCAGTTAAATATCAAAAAATAATAAACAGCCACTTCTTATTAAATGTTACCCAAGTCCAAATTTTATCCATAACATATATATAGTTGACTATCCAGTATTTTTAAGAATTTGATGCATCTTCCATAGGTAATGAGTTATCAATAATGTATTATAAAATAATTATGATTGAATTGATTTTAATTTAATAAAGTCCTAAAACAATTGATTATTTATGTTAGGATTTATTAAAAAAAATAAATCCTAACATAAATAATCAATTGTTTTAGGACACAATTAACACAAATAATCTTTAAGCTTATTAGATAAAGATATATTATATATATATTTTAAATTTACTTACTCTGACAACCACAAATGCAATCCTCTGTCAAAATATCTATAAAAATAATATACAAAATAAGTAAATAATAACAATGCACTTAATAATGCATATAAATATTTATTCAAAATTTGTAAATTTTCATCTTAAACACAGCCAAATTAATAACAATAATCTTTTAATTACTATTATTCTTTTTTACTATTCTAATTATGTGTAAAATTTATTTCTAATATCTTTAATAAAGCAATAATTATTCCTGTATTAAATTTATCTAAAATAAAAAAACTATTGATCTTTTATTTATATACCTTCCCTCTCTCTTATTTTGTTTCACTTTAACTGGCTACGTTTTTGTTGAGCTATTGAGTAGAGATAAAAATGAAAATGAATGAATCATTCCGAAGGAAAGAAAGTACTTGGCACTACTATAAGATACATTAAAAAGCAAGATAATTTGTCTGCTATTTATATAATTCTTATGAAAAAAATGATGTGATTTTGCTTCAAAATATGGATTTAAATCAGAAAGATAATGAAGATCACCAATTATTTATCTAAATAAATATTTACAATACATATATTTTTTAATTTAATTTTTCAACCTGTAAAGATATTTTAAATGTTTTTTTTTTCAGATTAATAGGCCATTTGTTTGTCCAAACAGATAAATAGCCTGTTAATCTGAAGATCTGTAGTTTGGTTTAGTTCTATGTAGGTCAGACAATTGAGAAATTACTGTAATTATATTTTAATTCATAAGATCATTTATGTTAACAATTTCTTATATAAACAATTTGAAATAAACAAGAACATTAAATGTGTGATGACAGTCATTATAAAATATTAATATATGAAAATTGAACATTTAAAATTTTGTACAAAGATTATATATTTAAAATTAAAACAATTTCAGGTTAACAAATATATTTCAATACATTCCGTTCTCCCTTTATGCAATCAAAAATTACAAGTTTAATTATTAAGAATTATTGTCAAAGAATAATCACACACTTCTAAACTAAGAACTATTTGTTTTATAAATATAATTATTAAACATTTAGCATTTTTAATGAAAGAATGTAAAAAATTGAATATACATAATAAATATAATTATTTCTAAATCATGCTTATAATTGCAAAGACTCAAATGTATAAATAAAAAGAATTGTATTATGTAACCTGAAAATATTTTAATTGAGTAACATTATTTAACAGTAATTATTTATAAAGATATAAATTTAATTATAAGAGCATTAAAAATGGTTAATATATAATGATTGAAATCAATTTTTAGCAATAGTTATTTATGAAAAAACAAATAAGTTGAACAATTTATCATTTAATAATGGTCTGTGAAAAATATAACAATACTAAACAATATCAATCATCTATTCAGTTCAAAATAAAAAACAAAGCAATAACAATAGGCATGGAGAAAAAGTAATATTTAGCCATTATAAAACTATATAGATTTGTGCCATTTACAATGCTCAATCAATACATTCAAATAATTGATGTATATTAGTCATTAATATTATGTTGAGATATAAATTTAGTGAAGTGAAATTTAGTGGACAAAATTTTAATCTGTTAATTTATTTTTCTTGTTAATTATCATCATTTATGCATAATACAATTTGGATAGTTAATGATGTTATATTAATTTAAATGTAACAATATTTTAACCAAGATTGTATCACTACTATATAATGTTATGAATATGCATCATTTACTCAAATGTGCTAATTGAGCATTATAAATGATTACAAATTCAATTTTTAATGATGATTTGTAATATGTATTTTTTCAGAATTCTTTATAGATATTTACGCTTTTGTGTGGTTGGTAATTAATGAAGTCAAAAAGTTCTTAAATAAATAAATGTGTTTATCAATGTAAAAGGATTGTAAAGATACATATACATAATATATATAAAACACTTTTCTTCTTTATTTTAGATGATTAAATTTCATCTAAAATAAGTATTAATTATTGAAAAATCACAATTATAATTTGATAGTTTATAAAAACTATCAGATTATAATTAAAATTAAATTAAAATTTTCTGCATAAAATATGAAGTACTAAAACAATAATAAATTTATAAATATAGAAAAGTGTTAGTCATTAAATTTGAAATTGATTTTCAAGTTAGAACTATTGCTTTAAAAGTTAACAACCTATACAGTACTAAATTCGAATAAATTATTGATCAGACTGAATATTTCTTTTGAATTATAGTTATGATAAAATTTTATAATTTTAAAACTTCTCATTGATGATACCTGCATTAAAATAAAATAAAATCAACATTAAGAATAAAATTTTAGTCTCATTTTGTTCAAAACATATATTTTTACTAAAAGCTATACTAACCTCCATTGATAAGACGACAGATGAATTCTACTTATACATTTGGGTGGTGGTGGAAAATTAAATTGTTCAACTTGAGCAAATAGTCCTGCTAAACCATATATTACAACATATTTCAAGTAAAATAGAACAGGAAGACTATAACCTAATCCACACAGTGTCCAACTATTAAATCCATATAAAAATCCTGGATAAAACTGCATTGCTGATGAATATAGAAAATGAAGCAAGAATTCCACAATAATGTATGAAAAAATATATCTCAATAATTGGATGATTATTGAGTAAATCTTTGAATGTGTCCAATTTGTACGAGGAGCTAATATCTGCAAAAAAAACTTTTTTTAATTTATAAGCTTTTTTAAATTATGTAAAATAAAATTTTATTACAATAAAATATTATTGATATTTCTTTTCACTATTATTATTATTATTATAGCTTAGTTTAAAAACTAAGTTATTTAAAAAAATAGCAACAACTATTATGCTACAAAAACATAAGACTGACTTATATTTTGTCCAACTTTTCTTCATAGCAAAACAGAAAAAATTTGTATATAAATCAATTTTGCTCTCTCATTGTTGTTTTCAAATTTTTTTAGGAAGCTTATTTAGATTATTAAGATTATAATTGTGAATATAAAAAAAAATTTCTCTCTCTTTTATAATCTGTTATTGATGATAATTTTTTCTTACTTGTTTTCTAAAAAGATTGTAAGTCATAAGTGGTCCAGTAAAAAACACAGGCAGATAAAAACAGTAAGCAAACACTTCAGTTATATCTTCAAACGAAAATTTTAACTTTTTCTTATTAATTTTATCAATGGAAAAACTAACACATCTTGCCATTAACCATCCCAAACCAATATCAAAGAAAAAACTTTTAGTATCATCTTCCATAAAGTTGTTCTGTAACAAAAAATAAATAAAATTTAATATTTTAAAAATTATCTTAAAATATTTGTTTTTAAATACATTTTACAGTAATAATTTCTTTATATACAGGGTAATTATTAAAATTAACTGAACCTGTTCACAGGTCCCTGGAGCGGGTTCTAATCAACATATGATATCAAAACTTGGAATATATGCTAATTAAACCATGGGGTCATGATTTCAGGGAATAGATAAATTATGTTCCACTGCATGGATGCTGGATGAAGAATTTTGGATGCATGCTGCATGTCAGCTATAGAAACAGCAACTTTTATCAACAACTTCCATAGCAATAGGCTTAGGCCCTTTCTTGATGCCACCCCAAATCTCTAATGTCTTCAAACTTTTTGATCATATTCTTTAATCCATTTTAGATGTGGGTTCTTTTTGCATTTTTTTCAAACAACAATATTCTCTCAATTCAACTAAACTATTGCTGCATTCTGATAAAATAACTAAAAATACAAATTTTTCTTCTCCAAAAGTATATTGATAATTGCAGAACGATCTGTTGGCAATATATATCTAGTAAATAGCTTCACATTTTGTATGCTTTATTATTTAGATAAATTCCATCTAATGATGAAAATTTGAACTATTTTATTTTTCATCAGAATTTGCAGACTCATGATCAAATTAACATATATATCAGGTTTTGTTGTCATGTGCTGATTAAAACCTGCCCCAATGAGCTGTAACTAAGGTCAATTAATTTATAACCACCCTGTATATATATTAAAGGCTTTTTTAAATATAAATAATTTAGGCCTATATATAAATTTAGTCTGTTTATCCCTTACAGCTTTAGAATGACTGTAAGAGGCAAATGTGGAAAATTATATGCCATTAAATTCTGTTTCTTTTCTGGGTGAATTTTAGGAATAACCTCATCTTAACTGAATTAATAATTTTGAAAATTAAAGTATTTTTTATATAATGATGAATAGCATATTATTAAAGTTTTTTACATTAATTTCAAAAATATTACTTTCCAAAATATTAATTTCAAATTTGAACAGCATGGAACATTCTCATAGAGTTTATTTTAGCCTATTTCCTGAAGGAAAAGGTGATTTATATTCCCATATATTATTATCATGAATAAAATATCAAATTAAAAAGAAAGCACATTTTATGATAATTATTCATAGAAAATATTGAATTTATATTAATTGATCATTAATTTTATATCAATATCAACTATAGATTTCATAAAAATTTACCTGTTCATTTAAATAAAAAATTATTTGATATAATAATATTTAAACAGCTATATTATAATAATTTAAAATTCAAATAAATGTAATATATAGTTACCTTTGTATGTATATAATATGGATGATTAGTTGCACATAGAACAGACACAGCAATTACAAAACATAAAATATGATTTGAAAGTTTATGAATTATATATGCTAAGCATACAAAACTCATATAAATTAATGTAGGAATAATTCCAATAAAAAGTAGGAAAAACACTGATGAATAAATTGCATAGAATACTGAAAGATACTGGAAAAAAATAATAATAATTATATATGTAATTTTAAATGTTTTAAAAATGTATTAACAACAATATAAAAATTCAGAAAATAGTTTTATAATAAAATTATATTCTAAATTAATGGCAATATTTAAAACATCATTTGAAGTAATTTTTACTTGCTAGAACCTTCTAAAAATTTACAGTAAAGAATTTATTTTAAAGAATTTTTATAAAGTATGCAATTAAGATTAATTCTAATATTTTGGATATATATTAAATTGAACTTTATGACAAATTTAAAGCATTTTTACATTTGGATTACAAATCATAGAACACACTCATATCTTTGAATAATAAAAATAGTAGTCATCATCATATTAATTCTAATTAATATGATAATGACTATTATTTTTATTGTTCAATGATATTAGTGTGTCACATATTTTATCTAACATCATTTTTGGCCTTCCTTTATGCTATATTACAGAAGCACAATGTGTTGAAAGTCCTGAAATGCTTTAAAATTGCCATTAAAGAGGTTTCTGATATATCTTGGATTTTAGATGTTCTTTTATGAAGAAAGCCAATGTTATATCAGCTGAGTGAGATGATCAAATAATGAAATTTCTTATTCCCATCCACTTTCCAGCTTAGCTTGATGATTTAACTTATGATGAACACTTACTTAGAAATGAACAATTCCCTTTTCTATATTATTTTAGTGCTCTAATATGCATTAAATAGAAATATTAATACTATGTTTATATGTACTCTCTATTGTAACAAGATTTTTTTCAAATTTTATTAATTTGTAAACTTGCAATTTAATTCATTATTTTTTTTTTGTATTTTTTTATCTTTATATGTTTCTCCATATTCTATAATAATTGTTTATTTCATTATGCAATTTATTAAATTATTATTTATACCTATCTCATATTACTTAATTACAGTAAGAAAATACAGGTGAAAAACTGTTTCTAATTAGAGAAATTTTTTTCTTTAAATTGTCCTATATTTATGGAAGAAACAAAAAGATATTTATTTAATAATAGGAAACTCTCCCAATAGTAATTATATAATTACAGGAAAAATTATTATTATTTAATAATTATTATTAAATAAGAGAAATAAAACATAATATAAAGAGAAAAAATAAAAGAAGATATTGCCACAATTAAAAGTTTTAATTTTCATGGGATTTTACTGCACACATGCAAACTGTATCTTATTACATAAAATATAATTAAATATCTAGAATATGTAGAATGACTTTGCTTTGAATGAGAATTTCTAGAATAAAATGTTCCTGTGTATAAGTAATCTGCATAATATTTTTATGGCTAATAATTTTTAACATTTCATATGCATTGTACAATAATCATCCTTATTTCTGTAATAAGTTATAGCATTAATCAACAGCAAAACATCTCTTAAAAAATTTTCTCTAATATGATTTTGAATTAATATCAATACATTACATAATCTATTGTTATAGTGCTTACTTCAGGCCATTTCTTCATAAATAGTTGAGTAATAATGAGCTGTCCTAGAATCCAAAACCAAGTCATGTGAAGAGCATTTTTGAAAAATGTCCATTCAGAATCTGAGATATCCTATTAAAAATAAAAAAAGGCAATTTTAATACAGGTGATCCTTAAGTCATAAACATAATTATTACAAGCATTTGTACTTAACAATGTGCCATTTCATTTTCAAATTTCAAAAAAAAAATCTTCAAGAATTTTAAGTATTATGATAATATAATGTTCTAACAATAAATATAATGTAAAATTACATACATATTTAATATAACATAATATTTGTGATAGAAAATTTGATTTGACATTTACCATTATGCACTTAAGTGGGCTTTTATTATAATTTCTATTTTAGATTGCTATCTTACATCTGATGCTATATGGGTGAGTTTACCCTGAGGGAACATATAATGTGGTGTGAGAATGTTCATGTATCGACCTTGTCTGAGTCAGTGTGGTACCATTTACTTATTGTAGTAAGACATGTTTTGTATTTTCCTGCACTATATAGTTTTGATGAAGAATAAATATGCTTTGTACTAAGATTAGTCTGTTACAATATTTAATGTAATAAATGAGCTTATTTTTCAACACAAATTTTCTTAGATTTGATTCATTGAAAATATCACTACTCACTATTCTTTTTCAATCACTAAATGAGATTGATATTTTGTCTTTAAAACAGCTATAGCAGAAAGTTTCTGGATATGTGGATATATGTATTTATCATCCTTTTGCTGATTCATTTTTATTTTTTATATCAATTTAAATTTATTTTTTTCAGTCTCAAAAATGATTTTTTTTTAATTCTTGCACACCCCCTTTCAATAAACTAGCACCACACAGTTTGGAAAACTGTATTACAGCATTATTTCAAAATGATGGAGATTACACAAACAAAATCCTCACTAATCAAAATTTTTTATTCAAATCTATAAAGTAAGAAACTGTTAATTTTAGTTCAATTATAAAATATATAATTAGTGATGACAACATTATTAGTGATGGTTAATTCTTTAAAGCAAAATTATTATGTGTTATAATATTGATCATAACATAATACAATCTGTATAAGTACATCACATGACATAGTTCTATTTATTTTCTACCTTTAATATATATATTTTTTATTTTTACTCTAATAATTTATGTAGATTAATTCAACTTATGTAAAACTGTCAAAAATATATCTTAAAAAGTTGGGGAATTCTTGTATAACTGAAAATAATAGAATACTTGCTAAATATTTCTAATCTAGCCAAATTTTCTCCCTAGATTCTTTTCTTATCATTCAGAATAATAAAATACAGTGGTCCTTTACACTTTAAGCAAATAGAACGGCTTCCAAATAAACCACGGTGTATTTTCCTTTCAATCAATCTATAATCTATCTATCTTTAAAGACAAAATATCTATAATCACCTACTTTAGAATTAACAATTATTTATTAATTATGCTATAGCGTCATCATCTATTGGATTAATAATTAATTATTTTAAATTAAATGTGGTGTCATCTATTATTTAAAATAAAAGCTTAACCTAAATTTAAAATAATTAATTATTAATCCAATAGATGATGGTATCAGAGCATAATTAATAAATAATTATTAATTTGGCAGTTCAATTCTAAAATAGATCACTAGGGATAAAATTTGGCTATATTAGAAATATTTGGTAAAAATCTGGAAAAATTTCTAATATATACAATCAATGAAAATCAATTTACTAAATAATGAATAATAAAATTTTAAGAAAAACGATTATAGAATATAATAATTAAGTTAAATCTTATTTCTAGTTTGAATTACATTGCTATCATCACAGAAAATAAACTAATAAACAATAAATAAAACAAAATATATAATTCAATGTTAGTAATTCAAAGACTTTTTTTATTTTTAAATTTTTTATATAGTTTAAGTTAACTATATAAAAGGATCTCAATATACGGTTTATTTCTGATTAACTAGAGTAATTGAGAAATGAATTAGGCCAGATAATCTGTAAAATACTCAAAAAAATTGGAATTATATATGTATTTAATATTAAAAAATAAATAAATTGCTTACATACATACATCCAAATGTTCTATAATTTATTGAAAAGAAGAAACAAGAAATTGATGTATCTGCAACAAGGAATTTTTGAAATATTTGTAATTTTAATTTGATCCTAATTTTTATTGACAGTTATTTAAGATATAGAAAAAAATTAACCTAGGGTATTTAGAAATCTTTAAATAGTGTATTCAAAGATAAAACTTCAATAATTGATCATCACTTCCAGATTATAGATTACCCCGTTAATCCACAACCCAGATAATTGGCAGTCTATTAACTTTCCAAGATTATACTGCTTTTAATCACTATGATTAAACTTTAGAATAATTCAACACTTATAGCAGTCGTGCTTTACTTAAAGTCGTTTTTTATTTCTAATGTTTTCGGCGATAATTTCGCCATCTTCGGGACTTAACAGTTAATAACAGTTCTGGTGAAATTATCGCCGAAAACGTTTGAAATAAAAAATGACTTTAAGTAAAACACAGCAGTCTATTATGCTATTTTTTAAATCAAAAATTTAAAAATAACAAATTTCTTTTGAATATATGATTTATAAATATAATTTACATTTTCAAAACAATATAAAGTTTGTAAATAAAAGGATTTCTCCAGCATCAATAAGTGAATAATTGTTTCAGTTCCTACTTATATAATATTAGTATGATATTTAAATGGATTTTATAAGATTTAATATAGAAAATATAATATTTAAGAAATTTTGAGAAAGTAACAAATATTTTGTTTAACATACCTGTTTTTTATCTAAGATTTTCCATCCTTCTTGAAAATCTTCTGAATATAAAAATGGTAAGGCACCTTAAAAATCATATAGCAAATTTAGTAAATATAAAATGAGTATCTAATATTTGAATCACAAGTCAAAACAAATTATATTTTATTCTTTAATATTAGATAATAAACAATTATTATTATAAATAAGATTATAAAAAACTTTGAATCTTTAAGCTTACTTAAATAAAAATACTAAATACTTAAATACTTAAAAATACTACATAGTAGGCTAATGTCTAACAACTTATTAGCAAATAAATGCTTATCACTACTTAAAATATATATGTATATTGTATATATCTTTAAGCATGTGACATTCTTATATGTCCCTGTATTTGTCTATATGTATTGTAAAAGTAAAATCATATTTATTATATACAGGTATCCTTCAGTTTATGAATTTTTGATTTAACAAAGAGTCACTTTTTTATAGATATCTATTATCTACTGCTCTGAACGGTATCATATAGAATAATGGGAAATAAACAGCACTTTCAAGCAGTCCTAGGTTTTAAATAAACCTTAACAACTTTATTGCAAAGAAGCGCTTTCGGCTGGTTAGCCATCATCAGCTTACACAGAAAACTTTTTTGTACATTCAATTAAAAAAAAAAATTGTAAAAAAAATATCTTTTCTCAAATGAAAAATACTACAAAAAAATAAGTAAATATATCAGAGAATATAATATTTAAAAATATGAAGTAAAATTTTATATAATATGTGATTTAAAATCTTTCAAAGTTGAAGATTTCACACTTCCTATTGTCATGTTTTATTGTCCTTGTTTGTGTGCTCTCTCCACTTGTGCACCACTTCTACATGACCTTGGATCATTCTGGGTAATAAAAACAATCCATCTGTTTATGAATGAAACAGTAAATACATTTTTGATTTTGGAAAAAGATTTAATGAAATATGATACTCTGTTTTTTTATATAATTTTGATACAAGGGTATTGTATTACTTAAAAATTCATTAAAAAACAATAAATTATAGTAAAAAAAATGTTTTTTTTTTTTGTTATAAAGTAGACACTTTGCTGAAAAATATGGTTTCATACATTTGAAAAATTTAACAAAAATAAAAATTTCACATAATTAAGAGTTAATTAATCTGCATGCTAATTTGCATTTTAATTCTCTTGGGTTTTATGTCACTATTTCCAAGTTAAGAGGTATAGCTGGAGTGGCAAAGTATGATTGTGTTTTGAATGACAAAATGTGAAAGTATTATAGAGTGAAAAAAATATAGTTGATGCAATGTGTAAGTCAATTTTAAAATGGATTAGCATATGTGAAGCAAATGGTGAAAAGTGATTGACAAAAGGAATATATGATGAAAATTCAGATGCTAAATGTGAGAGAAGTGACTGAGGAAAGAATGAAGAGTACAAGTGGATGAATAACTGAGAATATGTTGGTTTGAGAGCATGAATAAGAAGCATACTTATATGAAGAAGAGAATAATTGTGAAGGAAGCTGGTATAGTATGTAAAGATAGAAATATATGATGATCCATTAAGAGAGACTTGATTATACTGCATAATCACCTTATAAGCTAAGAAATAAAGAATTCAACCCAAAATGCAGTTGTGAGCAAAAATATTTACTAACAAACGTTTTTGGCAATACAAAAATAGTTGCCATCTTCAGGTTCAAAAACCAAAACGGCTAAGGATTCTAGAACATCAACATTACTGGTTTCTATGGTAACGCATAAATTTTTACAAAACATGTAATAATAATAAACAAATAAATACAATAATATACAGTTATTTATGATACAAGCAGGATATAATGTAGTTTAAACATAAGGAGATCTCAAACCATGATGACAGAGGTGCTAGAAATCATCAAGCACAAGAAAAAGAGAAAGATAGG
>WUQG02012889.1:0-32200 GCA_011317285.2 Androctonus mauritanicus | reverse complement strand
AAAACAGGGTATCTAAATGTACAAAGAGCAAATGGAAACAAAAAACGATAGTCTAAAGTAATTAATCTGGCTACTGGGCCAATTTCCCAAAACGTGCGCCATCTCTCCCGGCTTTATCTTATACAAAATTTCAGAAATTTCGAATATATTTCTGAATTTTAACAACAATCCGATTTCTCTTAAAATATTTAGAAAGGATCGTATGTATACAAATCATTACGATTTTATTCAACATCTCTCAAATTTCGGCCCAGGTATTTATGTTATAAAAATATTGTTTTAGTATCTCGTTTATAGAAATAATCAGCTTTAAAATTATATAAATTTAAAAAAATATTTTTGTTCTGTGCTTAGTTGTTTATGATTTTAATTAAAAAAGAAAAATTTTGGATGAATTTTTTCATAAGAATCTACAAGCCGACTGTAAATACGCTGCCTCAGCTTAATTCAGGCGATTGATGTAGTAAAATTAATTTGTTATTAGGAAATAATGATCATCAATATTATTATTCTAAATCGTGCAATTAGTTATTTTAGACGCTCATAATTAATTAAATATTTACGCGAAAATTAACTAAAATTTGATTAATATAAAATCCATATTCAATGACAATGTCGCGCCAACTTCATAGCGATCGCTAGACACAAACAGAGAAACTATTTTTAGAATCCCTGCCAGAAATATTCCAATTAAAGAAAATTAATCCTTACTTACCGTCATACTACTAAAATCATTACGTGGATTAGTTTATACAAAAATGGGATATGCAAACATATTTATAGTATGATGCATCAATGCATAATTACTCTGTAGAAAGGTACTACCTAATAAACAAGAAGCGAAAACAAAGATGCCCAACATTGGGTACATCTCACCATGAACAAGGTTAATAAAGAAGCTGTAGTAATTTACATAACCGTATTAAATTAACTAAATAACTAAACAGTAAAGTTAATAACTAAAACTAAATAAAATATGATTTTTAATATTACCTTTAGTAGGTTTTGTGTTATCTTCATATAATTTAAGTAAGATTTATCGGAAAACGTAACTGCGATTTTAATATATGTATAAAATTTTAAGAAAGTTTCAACAAATTTTTTCATTACTATAATCAGTATATTTAAAATTTAAATTTGAATGACAAAAAATGTTTCCATACCATAAAAATAATTTCATTGTTACGTAATATTTAGTAAATATGTTATTTTTTATAAAATAATAAAAAGCTATAATGATTTTTTAGTAGATGCAGGGGAAGGAACAAATTCTATACATCTAAATATCCTGTTTTCTGAATGTCAATTAAAGAATCTTAAAAAAGGAAATAGGTGTCGCATAGTAGCCTATAAAGAAAGTATCTTGTCGGTTAAGCAGTCAGAGGCGATAATAGAGAAAATAAACATTTTATCCATCTAAAATTAAACATTTGAAGTTACGTGAACACAAACTTAATAAAGAAGTCACCAAAAAGAAGGCAAAACATAGGGGCTCTGTTTATCTGTGTGACATGGAATAAAGAAGATACAAAAGACCCTCTGTTGTCCCCTCTCGTGATAACAGAGGGTTTATATATATATACTTTATAATCAGATGTGGTTTATTTGTCCATTCGAAGGGTGTAAAGGATAATTATTATTCTTATTTTTCCCTGTCATCCGATAGTCCGAAATTTAACGACTGATGATAAGAAATTGTCCGTGTCTTCTCCGCCAATTTTGAGAATATAGCTCTACATGATATGATCTATTTACTTAACAATATCTTCAATTATTTTTGCGATACATTTCCAAATATCTAATGTGAACAAATATGCATTACTAGACCATAGAGGAAAATTGAAGAAAGATGGAGAACTATTCATCATAAACTCTTCTATCGATAGTATCGTTCAACCGATTTCCACCATATTTGATATAATACCTGCATGTTTATTATTTTACTAAATTTTTCCTAAAAATTCGGTTCAGTCGAAATAAAAATAAAGATGGTAATAATATTGTTATCAGAATTCTCTCTCAGATATATTATTTTTAATTAATAAATGAAATAAAAACAACATAACAAAGAATTTCATTTTATTTTTCAATTTAAAATTACTAAAAATGAAAAAGAAACAATAAAAATTATTTTTTTTTTATTAAAGGAAACAATTAATTTCAGGAAATATATATTTTCTAACATCATAAACGGATGTTTTAAATTAATTCTTTATCGACTTCTTAATTAAGAAGTAAAGCTGTCAACATTCGATAAATAAAATCGTTAAAATTTTATTTATCGAATGTTGGCAGCTTTATTCCTTAATTAAAAAGTTGATAAAGTAAGTTAATACATTTTTATTAACTTACAATAATTTAGAAAAACATAATAATTATAATAATTGCAACTTTATCGATAAAACTTAATTGATTTTTAAGACAGTAGTAGACTATCAAATAGTAATTATGATTTAATTTTAATAAAACTTGTGATTTTTAATTAACAAAAAGAATTATTGATAACTTTACTTAAATATATGACGAAATTCTATCATACATTTTTTTCTAAAAATTGTTTAAATTATTAAATTTTCTGTTATTTTAATACATTTTTCTATATACGCAATTTTCTTTTAATTTTAAAAAAGAAGTTAATAATTTTTTTTCAGATGATAGAATTTTACTAATTTAGAAAAAGAAATTTTTTCGTTAATAGTTCGAGTTATAAAATTTATTAGTGAATTTCTTTTGTTTAAAAGTGACGTTTCTTCTCGTAGATATTATCCAAGAAGATATTACTCATAGCTACTATTCAAAAAGATAAATTAAGAATATTAATATTAAAAACTCATTAATTATATTATTTTATATTAAAAAAAAATAGAATTTTATAGATAAAAATTTTCCAGCTTCCTTTCTGTTACTTCCTTAATTCAGGGAGGAAATTGTTAACGACACCAGATATTTGATAAAATATATATATATATATAGTTGGTTTATTGGAAAGTATAATTTTACCAAACGGACTTACTTTCGTAAACACGACTGATATTAAACAGCAATTAGAAGAGGAGGCAAAAAATATGAAGAGAATAATTGCAGCCGTATTTTTGTTTGCTGTGTGTTGCAGTATCGAAGCATTTTCTCAAGGCGAAATGGAAGAAATGATTTGCTGTAACGTTATTTCGAATTGTTAATTTTTTTTATTTCGAAGAACATTTCGGGAAATTCTCGTGTAATGTATTGTTAATATTTTTATAGCCATTCCTGATAAATATTTGCTGAGACTCATCGATTGCGCTTATGATAAAAGTCCAGCACGATATCAAAAGGTGAGAAAAAATGTTAGCGTTTACAATCTTTTCTCTTAATTAGAAATAAATATTTTTATATTAATAATTTTACAATTAATTTTTTTTTCAGTTTGCTGACGTAGTATATCAATGTGTTGACGAATTTTATGAAAATAATGGAAAATCAGATTCATTTCTATTATTGATGTGTAACGAATCTATACAAGATGACGATGATGTAAGATCTTTGGACTTCTAAAAACTGTTTCTAAACTTATTTATAATGTTTTCGTCATTATAATTAATAAATTTCCATTTTCTCTAAAGTTTTTTACTCAATTTTCTAACAAATTTGCGAAATTACTTAATCGCTTTTTGAATAATTTATTATAATTTTGTTTACTTGTTGACAGTACTATTATTTCTTTTAAATTATTTATATAATTTAATTGTAACCATTTTATTTTCAGGTACAAAATTGTTTGAATAAAAAGGAAGAGGTAAGATACGATTTTATAAATTCATTTAATTTTTTATTCGAAAAAATTTATAATTTTAATTCTTTTTACAGAAATTGGGGGAACCAAAACAGGCTGAAGATGAAGAATTTCTAGCCGGAGTTAAGCAATGTTTACTTAGTGCAAAATGAAGAATTGTGGGAGTTATACAGATAAACGTTTGATTTTAAAATTGTCGAGATATCCTTTCTAAATATCATTCTTTAATATCGCTTCTAAAAATAGAATTTCTTCATTGAGCTCTATGCAATTTTATTTTAATAATTAATGTAATTAATATCTGTGTAAAATAAATAAAAACTAAACTTAATGCATTCAAATTTTTTTGGTTATTAAAACTGTTTCCTAGATAAACATGAGTGCCGAATTTTATAATATACTCTAAGAAATATTTTATAAAATCGACGATTTTATTAATTAATAAAAAGTAACATACTTTTTAAAAGAGAATGATTAAAAATTTCGTTTAATCAATGATTTTTTAATAGACACGATCATGGAAACGTTATTTAAATCATGTAATTTATTAGTAGAAGATGAACTCAAGCCATCAAATAATTTTAAGTACTTTTAACTCGGGACACGTGTATTTCACATATGGTAATAATTTCAGTATTAAATAGTTTTCTAAAATCCGCATTAGTTAGCTTCTTAATATGTAATCCCTATCTCTTATAGATATAATTGTAGAAATGTTCTTACTATTCCTTCGTCGGAGTATTATCATCAATCGTGATGGCAGAATGAGACTCCAAACATCATTTTATAAACATTTTATACAAATTTTAGTTAAACTCTGATCAAAATCATCATCCCCAACTTTAGTTTCTGGTATTATTTATACACGGTTTCTTTAACCATGTTTTTCTTTTTGGGCATATTTTTAATATAAATTGAAAGCAATCTGCCTTTAAAACTTATAAGTTACGTTATCTGTTTAATTATATAGATGATGATAATTATTATATTTGAGATTCAAAAACTATTGCATTTTAATTTAATATATAATTATAAAAATTGTAATATTATTAAATTATATGGTATTTTCCCAAACACGAATATATATATTTATGATACGTAAAAAAATGTTAAACAATTTATAATGAATTCGGTGATTCACTTTGATGAAATAAATTCTTTTATCGATAGGTATGCGACTTTTAAATCACTTTTGGTCATTAAGACGTAAGGCAAATTTAGATCCCAATCTTCACTATTTTTGAAGAAACAATGAAAATTACATGATTAGGTTGAATTTTATTAGGATGCCGGATTTCACTACAGATACAATTGGTGATGCCTATTCAGGATGGTTAATACCTGGGATTGAATTAATTAGGTGAATGGCGAAGGCTGTACAAAAGATTAAAGATGGTTTTTCATGAAAAAAAAAAATAAAATGGAGATTTGGAATACGAAATCTGATGCTGTCTGGTAAGTGAAGCTTTACTAGGCAGCATTCTGTCAATGGGAATTATATGGAAGAAATATCATGAAGATTCCGTAGCATAAACACTTTTCCTTTCAATGAAGACACTGGATATTGAATTGTATCCTACACCTGGAAAAATATGAGATTGTGCATGTGATGGCTCTGATATAGACTGATATTATTCCATCGCTTATATGTCTGTTAATGATTAAAATTTGAGTTAAAATATCCTGATGAAATTAGATCCAGCAATATTTTATATCTATCCACTATGTTGTCATCCTTAATTATTAAAATGAAACATCACTTATTTTTCATTTTGTGCCTTTCTTAAATGAATTCAATTGGTAAAAAGTTAATTTCTTTATTAAATAAGGAATTATTTTACTGTTTTAAGATATTTATGAAATAAAACATTCTGTTTCTTAATATATTAATCTGTTTTTGTTCACTTTTCTATAGTAATTCATCTTTGTAAGATATATATGTAAAAGAAGTAGGCCTATATTGGTTGTACCTTCGTCAACAAGTGAAACTTGTACCATGGTCCAGGGTAAAAGTATCACTTGTGGACGAAAATAACTGTTTTAATAACGAAAAGTTTTATAGATTTTTCGTTATTAAAGCAATTCCTAGTAATTTATTTATGTTAATAATTAAAATTTGTATTATTATAAATTAAATATAATTATATCTATAAATAAAATCAATAGGAACTAATAAATTTTACTAATAATATTCTATAATTTTCTGATGTCTTGGAGTAAACTTAGGAAAAAATATCCCAAAGTTTGTACAGAAACTTAAGTGCTATTAAGGCAATGGCCGAATTAGAACTGCTCAAAGTTTCAATGCTTCGTGTACAAGATATTATCTGAGATCGTTAGAATATATAAGCCCATTTCAAAAAGTTCTGCCAAAAAAAAGCCCAAAAATGTGGCAAAAGATAACTATGTTTCATTAAAAATTAGAAAATAAAACAGGATAATGGAAAAACTAAAATGTTGCTAAAAGTTGTTTTTTAACAGAACAAAACAAACTTCAATCAAATAAATTGGCTGATTGTTGTTTTAAAATCAAAAACAAAAAACAAAAAAACATTGTTTGCCAAATTATTTCCATAAACCAAAAAATATTACTGTAAAATATGGAAAAAAATAGAAAGAACTATTTTTATTTGGTCCAATGTTGTTGATATTTCAAAAATTAATGATGGCGATATTATTACCAACTTGTCTGATCCGATTATTCGTAGCAGTAGGGAAATAGAATTTCCTATCCATATTTTGGGTTTCATATCTGCTGATTTTTTTCAATTAAATAAATGTATTTGCTTCTAATTGAAGTTCCTTCTTTTCTATTCATAAAATTCTTATTAAATCATATTTATCCTTGTATCTTGATGTAAATTTGTATTTTTTTAACAGAAATGAAAGTTGTTCTAGGTACAATTATATGTGGCTTAAGATAAAAGTACGGACCCTTGGAATATTTGTAAACAATTTTTGTTTTTTTTTTAAATATTAGCCTGTATTATAAAAATTTGAAGAAATATATAATGAAGGCTACTACCATCCCTTGCAAAAGCTGCAATTGTTTAAACTATATAATGATTAGTAAATTATTTATGCCATTTCAAACAAAAGGCCCAATCTGTTCATATGTGAAATGTTTCTAAATGACCTGTCCAGTATATTGCAAATTGTTTTCAAAACTCTTATATTGATTAAAATCTCTGAAAATAACAGTCAAAAATTAAAGGATTAACAATGGAAAACTGTTTAAATGGAAACCACATAGCATCATGATAAAAGATATCGACGTTTTACATTGACTAACAAATATGACATAAACCGCGAGGATGGTGAAATCAACCATGTCTTAATTTTTTCAAGTATTGTTTTATTCTTAAGCGTTTTATAATTAAAATGTTTATTTTCACAAATAAAATATTAATTTTACATAATTAAAATAAATTTAATAAAATAAAATTTGTTTAAAGAAAAGATATATCAAAAAATCATCGCATTTTAAATTTTCATTTTTTTTTTTTACCGGTGTAAAATCAAATTTTTGGACTTTTCTTTTAGATGTGATCTAAAATCTATCCGCATATCAAATTTAAAGTTTATAAATTCATTGGTTAGGACTAGGAATTTTTATTATTCAGTTACTCATGCTATCCATGAATAGTATACATATTCGATAGATAAGAGACATGTCTATTTCTTTTGTTCAATTAAAAGAAGAGGAGCAGATGTTTTGAAACGTAACAAATTAAGAGGAAAAATATTTCCAGGAAATATTATAAAAGAGTTTTGATGAATTTTCAGATTTATCGTATTATATGAGAGAGAGAGAACCAATAACAACGAAAAAACATAACCAATATAACATAATAACATAGTCAACATAGATAACGCTCCTATGTTGATAATGTTACTAGTTGTGTGCTAGTTCCCCAAGAAATATTTACCGTCGCATTTTCTTGTAACTACTGAATCTATAGGCTATTTAAAAAAATACAAAATCTACGTTTATCTCTCTATCTATAACATCTGGCATAAAAAGTAGAAATATCAGATAGCAGGTGCTCCTCTAGATTCAAACATGATTCTTTAGTCTCAACAGGATCCAACTTGGCCTAATCTTTATCCCGAGATTAACATTGGCTACCCGAATTCCAGATCGGTCCATGAAGAGGGTCAGTTTTTTGTTGTTACAACGAAAATGTTCGATTTAAATCCACTAACACAACTCTACAAATTGACTTAAAATGTAAATGTTTTAATTACTAGCCAGGACGTCGACATAATGATGGCATAAGAATCCTCATATAAAGTGTATTATGATCCTGAAATTCCGAAAACGTGGGTACTCTTGTTAGTTCTAAATAAAGTCAAATTTAAATACCTCAACAATAATTCTTGCTAAAACTGCAACTTTCATTTAAACTATAATTTGGTATTAGAAATATTGGTTTTCAATGAAAAACTTTTTTAATAGTATTATTACAAAGATATAAAAGGAGTATTCGACTTAATATACATTATATTTTTCTAAAATTAGATGGCGCAGTTCTAGTAAAATTATGATGATTGCAATTTATTCGTGTCTAATTTAGATAATAACAGCTTACAGTCTATAGAAGTTAAGGCGAAATAAAATTTAATAAATATATCCCATATACGAAATGAGATGTATGAGCATAAATTTATTTATGACTAATAGTTATATTGCTTCACCATTATAGAATGCAAGGAATTGTTACCTTCATGAGTGTTTCATTATTGGTGGTTCAGTTTATAGCAATTATTAATTGAAATATTTCATGCCTATAAATAATATCATGCATGTTTCCTGATATTTATAGCATATCTTTAAATGCTGTCAAAAATATGTAGGTCGTTAAGAAATTAATATTTAAGATTGATGTTTCCATAATTTATTCTTGACGTTATTAATTATTCAGATAAATCAGAATTCACATAAAATTATAAAGCTAGATACACCAAATAACAAATAATATCTCGTACAAATAGAAAAATGTAAAAAATGTAAAAATATAAAAAATGAAAGTATCAGATCGCATATGCTCCTCTAGTTTTGAACATAATTTGTTTGTAATTTTTTGTTCGTAACTCAGACATTGCTGATATTCTGGCTCCAAAAGTACTGAAATAAGATTATATGCTGTATATTGTTATATATTTCTCAATTGCAGAAATTAAAAGTTTCCTATTATACAGATTTTATGAAAAGTTCATAAGTTCATAACGTAATGCGAGGAATTTTCGATGTAATTCCCACTAACTTGAAATATTGTCACAATACGTTAACTAATTGTGTAATTTTGCATTACATTAGTTGCTAGAGAATTTTCTTATCATTTGTTGAATTGAAGAGAATTTGAAAATATAATGAAATTTGAAAATGAAATGGACCTTTGTAAGTACGTTCGTATGTAAAATAAAATACAATTAAAATATTAATAAATTTTAATTTTCAAGTACAAAATAAAAATTTTTATTGCTTTAATTGTATTTTAAGAAATTAATATCTAAGACATGACGTATAATCGAAAACTCCGATCGGCATATAAATCACTAGAATTGAAATATGGATTGTTAGATATGAATATTAAATTTATGATATAATGGCACGTATTATTATAAATAAAATTTGTTCACATTCACTTCTATGTACATTAGAAGTAATCAAATGCCTGTTCTATGTTTATGTTAAAGGATGCATTAGGAAAATTACAAAATTTCGTAAGAATTCTAGAATATTTGATGCATAAGCGTGGAACGTAAGGATATCACAGAACACTTTTATATTCCGTGATTCGCTTTCCATTGGAGTTATAGTAAAAATTTTTATACTAGTGGCTTTCATAAATTTTTAAAAATTTGTTTCCTTTCTAATGATGTTCAATATTTTAAAAATTGTTATTATTTGTAGTTAAATCTTCGAAATTTCAAAAATTGTTATTATTGAGATATTTAATTATCAAAAATGATAAGTATAAATAGAAATAATATAGATACTATTGACTGGCTTCTTCCTATTACTTCTGCAACACAAATCTATGGGATTAGAATTGTAAAATATAGATCGGAAGTAGTGCCGAAATTCCAAAAATTCTATGAGAACATTTTAGAAATATTTTTAATTTTCAATAGTTTCTTAATGTTGATAGTTATATTAAAAATAGATTTTGTTTGTAACTGTTGGCTTAACATGTTTCCTCAAAATGATGTAATATATCTCGCAATTAATTTAATTATATCAATTTTTTGTAGTTTTCAGTATAGTTATATGAAACGAAAGAAACTCGATTATTCGATTATCGGAAATTATCGAGACGATGATTCTTTCGCCGCAAATATCGAAATTGTATTGCTTATGTTTATTTCTCTAAATTTTTTGTTTACATTAGCACACATATTATTCTTAGATATTTTCTTGTATCCGGCCTTTTCTGGTAAATCACCAATTGAAACCATATTTTGCTTCATTGATACTGTTCTGTTATTTATTTTTAAAAGTGGACAAATATTTTCAGTTGTTATAATGATCTATGTCAGTATCCTAATTCTCAAACAGAGAGTTGATTATTTATATGAGAAACTGTCTCTGATAAGACTTGATTCTGTAAACTTAAAAGAAAAAATTGAAGAAATTATTAAGAAACACACCGATTTATGGTCTTTTGTTTGTGAATTAAATCAGTTTGGAAAAGTTATTTTGTTTTGTATGGAACTGTTACTTACGTTATATGTTTCTGTATTACTGGAATAACCTTCTTCGACATGAATCAAATTATGCAAGTTGGATTATTAAGCATAGCGATAGTTTTAATAATAATAATAATTTTCTCAGCATTTCGACTGTCCAGATTTTCTTTTATTGTAAGTATATTCTCTGTGTTCTTTATATAAATATAAGTAAACATCGTCATAGTTCTCATCAAAATATTTATATTTTATACACTATTTTTTACAGTTTCATGGGTGCTGTTATCAGTTAAATATATTTTCTTCGCTAAATTTTTCTCTGGAATACAAATTAAAGGTAAAGTATATTCGAAGAAGTAAACAATTTAAATTTTATTAAAGCTTTCTTGTAATCTTTTTTACAAATAGATATTAAATTTCATGAAGCGATCTGGAAAAACACCAATTGGGATATCTGTTGGAGGGTTTTTCATCGTTAAAAGAAATTTTGTCTACAAAGTAAGATAATTAATATATAACAGCTAATTAATTATATATATTTTTAATGGAATCAATTGAAAAAAATTGTTATTTCAAGAAATTTACATAAAAATACAAATTTCTTAATCCCTTGCAAAATCATTCATAATCTTTTGATTATGCCAAGAATATTTTTTTTAATATTTATAAAGCAAACGTTAACGTTTCTTACAATTATAATATAAAGTTTAATTATTTGAATCATCTATTTTTGAATTTTATTAATTGGATATATCAACTATGATTAAATAATTGATTTATTAATAGTTATTTATTAAACTTGATTACTTAGAACTACAGCTGCTCCTCTAGTTACGAAGATAATTCGTACATAAGTTTCGTAAATCGGGTTGTTCATAACTAAGACATTATTGTTATCTTGGCTCCAAAAACACTGATATTACTTTATATACTGTATATGATAATATATTTTCACAATTCCACCAAATAAAAATTTCTGATTTAACAGATTTTAATGAAAACTTCGAATATAAAGCGAGTAATTTTTTGTTCAATGGCCGCAATCTTGAAATAATGCTATAATATGATAACTAATTGTGCAATTTTAGCTTAAATTGGTTGCTGGAATAATTTGCTATAAATTTCTTAAAAGTATTAAAAAGATTATGAAATTTCTTGAAATTTAAAAATGTAACTTCATATTCGTAACCAGAGGTGTGGCTGTACCTTAATTTAATAATTTCAAATTTAAAATCTAATTTTATATATTATTTTAATAGGTAATGAGTGCTTTATATTCTATCATGTCAAGTCTATTTGAATTAGCGAAAAGTAACAAAAACCCATGCAAAAGCGGAAATTCTTTCTTGACTTAACTCATTATTAATGCTTTGACGATTTGAAAATATGGCAATATTTGTTTGAGAATTCGCTAAAGTGAGTGAAGTATGAGATATTTAAATTTCTTATAGTAATATAGATGATATAGCAATACTATATTCATTAATTTTTATGGATAAATACTCTGAAGATGGAAAATTAGAGAAACTTGAAACAATCATTATCATTTTTTGTTGAAATTTCTGCATTTTCTCTTGATATGGGCCGCCGCCAACAAGAATACAGTATATCTCTCATGCGATTTGGCGTCTTAACCTAGTCTAACCTTCTCTAGATATGAGTGGAAAAAATTTATATCAACCACTAAAATTTTCAAAATCATATAGTCATTATTAAGAGATTATTTTAATATTAAAGTTTTATCACATAGAAATACTAACTTTCTAAATATGCCCGTCTTGTTGAAATAGTTGTGGATACAGGAATGAATTATATTTCTTCAAGATTGTATTCAGTGGCATAATTTCTATATTTTATATCATTAAAAAACAATCAAGTAATTCAAAGTATTAAAAGAGGGCAACATCTATAGCTCGAATATTTTGCTATTTTTAAGTGGAAGTATATTCAAATGGTCAAAGAAGAAATAGTGATAGTTAACGTATTAAACCTTCTGAAGATACCCTTCAGAAGGTTTAACATGTTACTGAGGTCGTTTCCATCTCTCAATGCAGTTACTAAATGTAATAAAAATCCAATGGACAGAATTTGCAAATTCATTCACAGATTATAAAAACTTGAATGCCTATAATTTTGGAATAGTTGAAGCACATGATATTTTGTGAAAAATCGTTTCCCTACTCTAATGTAACCAAAAGGAACTGAAAGGAATGACGCTACAATATTAAAGGCTTTGGAATCTATATTTTTGAGTTTAGGCATTTTTTTCTTCCTTTTCGGAAGAAAGACGAAAAGGAAGATGCGCTAGATTCCTGTCAAAGTTCTTATTCAAGGGAAGTGAGAACATGACTAGATATTCTACAAAACCTGCGGAAGTAGTCACTGCAAACAGCTGAATGTAATGGAAGCAACAACGATGAAAATACGAAAACTTTATAATTCTCAGATCATAATTCTTGGTATATGTTGCATGGATAAACTAATTTCAGCTGCATTTTTCCCCTGACACATATTTGTGAGGTCCTCGAGATTGACGGGTGAGCGACAATAGGCGTATGGCCTTACCGATGTTGCATGGCGCGTTGCGGGTAAGGACGGGTAATGAGGCGACACTCCAGTAACTCAGAGACTACAGTGTTAACAACATTAAGGTTTCATTTATTAAAACATAAAAGTGACAAGAGAGGCCTTTACAAGAGAGTTCCAGACAATCAAAAGAGGAAATACCTGAAGTAAACGAGAGTCCAAATAAAAGTTCCGGTTCATACAGTAATGATGTGGCGGAGGAAGGAAGAACTTCGGTGTCTTGTCGGAGCAGAAGACAGCAAAATAGAAAGGAGGATGGTTGGACAACTGACGTTGATGATGATGTTCTCTACCGAAGGCGGACGGTAGATGCTTTTGGAAACGAGCGATGTAGTTTCCACCGGATCTTTGACGGAGACGAGCGATGGATTTAACACTTTTCCCCGATCGCTGTTTTCTTTCTCCGACAATCGTTTTTCCCTTTTTTTCGACGGCAGTTCTTTATCCGACGACGATGAAGTCTCCCACGACCGTTTTTATACTACCTCTCACGATTTGACCTTTCACCCACGTAAAGGATAACATAAGATCGCGTTCGAAATATTAATCGTCATCTAACACCTGTGTTTATAATTGTCTTGATTTAATTCAATTGGGGACAAGAGTCCACGGGCCGGGTGTCACATTATCGCGTATCACCTTGCGATGTCTCTCTCTCTCCCTTTCTTCCCCCACATTCCTTTCTCCGTTCTCTTCTTTAACAAAAATAAAAGTATAATAACAATAAAAAAACTGAAATTCGGAGATGAGAGAGAGACACATCTGACTCTCGTTCCTATCCCTCACATATTTTATGAATATTTTCATTCCACATTTCTTTCTTTAGAATGTTTGATGTAATACTATGTAGTGTATTCTTCGTAATATTGAATATTGTATACTTTTGAATAAAATATTCGTGCTCTGCTGATTTGTATGTTTTTTTTAATTATTCAATTCGGAAAGTTATAAGAAAAATACTGTGATAACAATAACAAAATATATAATTAAGTAAAGAAGGTTATAAACACAATTCTAGGTTTTTATAATAAAGCTAGAATTAATTAATATTCTATGCATTAGTTAGGCAAAATTTTGAATTAAAATATCTTTTATTAATTTCAAATTTTACCTAAGTAATTATATAGAATACAACAACTAACTGATAAAGATATTGTTGCACAAGAGATCCCCAAGTTACGAAGGGATCGCATTTAAAAATTTCAGTCCTAGTTCGAATCCGTTATAATTCGGAATACGATTTTCCATAGACACAATGTTATAAATAGAGGTTGCATTCCCGATCATAGGATTCAGAATATTCAATATGTTTTAAAAAAGTAGTAGCGTACAGAATGTTGAATAAGCCCTGTTTG
This sequence comes from Androctonus mauritanicus, assembly GCA_011317285.2. Lineage (NCBI taxonomy): Eukaryota > Metazoa > Arthropoda > Arachnida > Scorpiones > Buthidae > Androctonus > Androctonus mauritanicus. The sequence continues at coordinate 17,794 of WUQG02012889.1, read as the reverse complement.
TTTTTTTAAAATGAGAAAATTGTGTATGTGGTGCTTACCAGCAAATTAACAATTCATTTTTATATACATAAATCAAAAACAAATATGAATGACTAATAATTCCATTATGTTAAAATAAAAATGACCTTGTTTTGACGATCGGATAAAATCGTTCCACTCGTTATAACATTGACTGACACATTTTAAGTGATGAAAAAAGAACGATAACGATTAACTGTTGAAATTAAATAGGAAGAAATTATTATGAAAATATATTTTTGTTAAAAAGGAAATAATTAATTTCAGAAACCTAAATAATTTCTAATAGTTAACGGATATTATTAAATCACTACTTTATTTATATTTATCAAGAAATGGTAGTTAGCTTTATCATTTCTTCTTAATTAATAATATCATATTAATCATTTTTTGTAAAATATTCATTGACTTTTTATGTAATATGTTGTAAGTCTACAACAAAAGGAAGATTGAAATTAAAATTATATTAATAATTTTTTATCCATAAAACATATATTGTATTTATTATTTTGTAATTAATAGTAATAATTCCTAATTACGATTTTGATTTAATTTAATGATATTCATAGATTTAAGTGATAAACTATACACAATTCTGTACATAATATAAACTAATATATAATACAGACTAGTTTTGTTTTAAATATTTAAATGTTTTTATGATTGAAATACTATTTGATAATTTTAGATATGTTTTGTTTTTTTTTTAATTTTTATAAAATAATAAAATTATTTGAATTATATTATAATAACGAAAAGAATTGTATAAAATAAAATATACTCCAGCGCAGCGCCGGATATAGGGTGAGGCGATTCAGGCAGTTGCCTCAGAAGAAAATTATGAGGGGGCACAAAAATGTAGGAAATTTCACATACAAGCAAAAGGTTTAATTATATTTATCTTGATAATATTTCGTGATGTAGACAAGGTATAGAAAGACGTAATGGTGTATTTTTCTAACGGATACTTATCGAGAGAGAGAGAGAGAGAAACGAATGCCGATTAAATTGATTAATTGATAAACAATTATTAATGATTTTGTCTGATTGAAATCAACAAAAATTAAACTATTGTTCATATTTTTATACCAAATAGTTCATTTTTATTGCATTAAAATTGTATTTATTATAAATGTAGTTTTAATGTAACAAATATTTTGTTAACTATTTGTTACTTAGAAAAAAACGAATAATTCTTTTTATATGTCTCTTAGTGACAGTGTATCTCATGTTATTACATTCCCGGTTTCAAAATATTGCATATGTTTATGTATTAATGCGCACGAGTGAAGAGGAGAGGGCTCCATTTTCTAATATTGCCTTAGGTGAGAAAATATCTAGATCCGGCGCTGATCCTGCGTAGGATACTATTTGCGATTGCCTATTTATTTCTTAATCACATCAGATTTATACTATAAAATATATGTATTTGGCTTATAATTAGGAGAAACGCTGTTTAAAAAACAAACTACTTTCCGAAACTCGCTTGAAATTATTCAGTTATTCGAAGAGAGAGGCAGAAATATGAAGAAAATATTTTCAATTTTGATTTTATTTATTGTGAGCTGGAGTGATCGAGCCTTTATCAAAGAGAGAAGTCACTAATCGATTTGTGGTAATATTAATTTTAATTTTATGAAAATTATTTATATTTTCATTATTTTAATCTTTACAGGCCTCACTGTCGAAGAGTTGCTCACGTTTTTCAGATGTTTCTGTGATCAGAGTCCAATAATATTTCAAAAGATTTGAAATATGTTAATAGTTTATATTTTCCTCTTTTAATTATAGATTTAAGAACGATGTTAATAACTTAGAAGAAATTTATGTTATTGTTAGGAGACTAATATAACACACCAATGTGTGAATAAGTTTTAAGGAAAAACTGAAATATTAACTTCAGTTATATTAACTACATGCTACAATTTTCCCGAGAAAGAAAAAGTAAGATCTTTGACATACAAATTAAAACATTTTTTAGCATAATGACGAAATGACGAAAGAGTAATAATTACTTTTAAATAAATAATTAATTTGTCGTCATTTCTTAGTAAATTTCTGCATTAATAGATTTCTATATATGCTCCTTTTAATTTTACTTGTATTAATCAACTAGAATCATTATATAGAATACAGGTGCTCCTCTACTTACCAACATTATTATTTACGAAACAATAATGTTGGTAAATAGGTTAATATCTATGTTGTTAGGTCAATGAAACATTTATCATTATCGCGAAATTTCCAAAAGTCTTCAATAATTTTTAGTGTTATGATAGTAAAATAGTCTATTAACCAATATAATGTGAGATGTACAGTTAGCTAACATACCATGGCATTTATTTCAAGATGGCGGCGATTATACCAAAAATTTTCCCATTATATTCGGAATTTTCATTAAAATCTCTGAAATAAGAAACTTTTTATTCAATAAAACTGAAATATATTAAAAAAATACAGTATATAAAGTTATTTCAGGACTTTTGGAAATAAAATAAGAGCAATGTCTGCATTACAACCATCCCGATTTACGAACAAAAGTTACATACTAATTATGTTCGTAACTATAATAGGACTTATATTTTAGATTGTTTACTAGATTCTAATATTTTTAGTTGATTTTATATTGAGAATTGTTCACATAATCCAATTAATGCTCACATATGTTTAGCTAAATAATTGTTATGCCATGAAAAACGATGTAAATTGTGAACCTTTTTAAAATTTATTTCTCTTTGTGTGATAGAAAATTCATCTATGTATTTTTTGACAGGAATTGGAAGTTTCAAACACTGAAGATAAGAAGAAAAATATAGATGCATTTTATGATTGTCTTGATATCATTTTGAAAAGAAGATTGCTTATCTAAATATAATATTGCATTCTGCAATTTTTATATTGAAATATCTGTGATTTCATTTCAGTACTTTAACATAACCAATAATTGTGTAAAAATAAATTTCGAATAAAATATGAGATTTATAGCACCATTACTAGTTTTCGTATTATATTCATAAAATTTAAATATGTTTTATCGCAAAACGGAGTTGCGAAATTTTAAATTATTTATGAAATTTTAAAAAGTTTCAACACTGATTAAACGACCGATTATGATAAGTCCTTCATTATCATAATCGGTCGTAACAATGTATTTAAAATTTAAATTTGACTAACAATAAACGTTTTCATACAAGTGAGAAGAATTTCTTTGTCACATGATATTTAGTATATATATTATTTTTAATAAAATAAAAAAATATAATAACTTTTCAGTAGATGGAAGGAATGGAAGAAATTTTATATATCTGAATATCATATTTTCTAAATTTGAATCAAAGAATTTTAAAAAATGAGATAGGTGTTCTTTATATAGTATAAAGAAATAGTGTCGTATTGATTAAACAATCGAAGCGATATCAGAGTAAATAATCAGTTTATTCACTTTAAATTAAACATAAGGATACCTTATCACAAATATAACAAAGCAGAAGTCACTGAAAGGCAAGGTGGAAGACATTGACTGTCTCCTGTTGAGAGAAGGTCTTTTATATCTTTTCATAGGTTCGGATGTGCATTATTTGATTAATCAAAGTGGATAAGAAATAATTAATGTTTTTTTCAAGTGATCCGATACTCCGAAATTTAATGATTAATGACTAATTTGACATGGTCATTATTTCTTCTCACATCCACCATTTTTCAGAGATATTGAACTGTAACTCTACATATGCTCTATATATAATAATATCTTGAATAATTTTTCTATACATTTTAAAAACATCCATAGTGAACAAATTTGCATGGGTAATGACTGAAAGGTAAATTCTTAAATTGCTTTAAATGATTCCATGTGTAACATTCTATAATAAGAAATATTCCGTAATTTCCCATTTATTATATTTATTTGAATTCTATTTTCTTATAAAAGCTACGTAAGTAGAGAATCAAGAGGTTCGCCATAATAGCATACTTTAAAAATTGAAAATTTCGATAAGAAAGATTGGTCTTTCTTCTCCTCCATCTCTTCGTAGATTCTTATAAAGAACACATCGTTCAACCGATATAGGTGAAATTTGAAATATAGGTATTTCGCAGATTAATTAATTCTCCTAAAATTTCAACACAACAAGAGAAAATAAAAGAGAAAAATGGGAAATTCGTTTTTCATAAATACCTCTACATATCGCACTTTTTAACGGCTTTTAAGTTTGCAATTTGTGCATAAACTAGATGAATTAAAATTTGAAAATTTTGGCTCAACTGGGCTAAAATTGAAAGTGTAGAGAAGATGATTATCTATCTTCTCTAGCTAATCCTCCAGGTCATATTATTCAACCGATTTCGAACAAATCTGGAATGTAAATGTTACTTTTTTTAATTAAGGCTTTTTGAAGAATACAGCCGAATAGGGTCAAAATGAAGAAAGGTAGAGGTCTTTTCATCACGAATTCTTCTATTGTTCATATCGTTCAATCGATTTCAACCAAATTTGATATACTATATGTATATTTATTATTTTACTAAATTTTTCCTAAAAATCGAATTAATGATGTCTTATATTTAATGATGTATTAACATATTGTTATTAGAATTCTCTCTCAGAAAAATGGTTTTCGTCTAAATGACAGTCCATCAAAAAAGTCTAATATGTAAACAATAAGTGAAGTATAGCAGTAAAAAATCAAAATATTTGTAATAATTTTTAGATGCGACCACTTGGTTGACGTTATTATTTTATTTTCTTAAATCCTTAATCAAGTAGTCGCATCTACATTTGTAGCTAGTTGGATGCGGCTACTTCCCATACTGACTTAATATCGAGATAAAAAATTTTATGTCGTGTATTACGTCGGTAAGTACCTACGTAAGGAATTATTTTTTACAAATTAAATAATTTGGTAGTATTGTTATATTCAAAATGTCTGATAATAAATAAAATATCTTCAGACGTTGCAATAAAAGTATATGAATTTCCTTGATTAATTAATTCTTTATTCAGGATTTTAAAGTCAGTCTTATTATTTATATTTATAAAATTTATATTATTTTCAATTAATGAATCAAATAAAGGATATCAGAAAAAAAAACTTATTTTTAACTTGAAAATTATCAGAAATTGCAGCAATAAAATAAAAATTTATTTTTATTAAAGGAAATAATTAAATTCTAGCTCGTATATTTTCTAATCATAAGCGGATGTTTTAAATGAATTCTCTAAACAATTTTATTTATCGAATGTTGGCAGCTTTTTTCCTTAATTAAAAAGTTGATAAAGAAAGTCAATATATTTTGATCAACTTACAATAATTTACAAAAAATTTATAATAATTGCTATATTATCGATAAAAATATTAATTGATTTTTAACATAATAGTAATTTTGATTTAATTTAATAATACTTCCAATTTTTAATTAAGAAAGCAATTATCGATAATTTTACTTAAATATGTGAGCAAACTCTGCCATAGAGTCTTTCTAAAAAGTGTTTAAATTGTTAAATTTTCTATAATTTTAACTTTTCTTATATTCACAATTTTTTCTTAATTTAAAAAAAAAATAATAATTAATTTTTTAGATGATAGAATTTTAATAATTTAGGAAAAATAGCTTGCTTTTTTTTTAATGGCACAGGTTATAGAATTTATCAGGAATTTCTTTTGTAAAAGTGACTTTTCTTCTCTTAGATATTATTTCAAGAAAATTATTTTAAAAGTATTATTAATTAAATAAATGACTAATTATATTAATTTACATTAAAAATAGAATTTTATAAAAAATTTATCGGTTTCATTTCATTTATATTATTTCCTTAATTAAGGCAGAAAGTTATTAACATCATCCGACATGTGATAAAAATTAATATATTAATATATTGTTGGCTTCTTAGAAGATATAATTTTACCAAACGGATTTACTTTCGTAGACACAATTGAGATTAAATAATAATCGGAAAACAAAAAATATGAAGAAAATGGCCACTGTTTGCGATTAATGGAAACCAGATAGCATCCTGATAAAAGATGTCGACTTTATATTGAATAACAAATAAGACATAAGCCGCGAAGAGGGTGAATCAACCATGTCTTTAAAGCTTGTAGTTGTTTACTCTTAAGCGTTTTATAATTAAAATGTTTATTTTCATAAATAGAATATTTATCTTATATAATTAAAATCAATTTAATAAAGTAGAAATTGTTCAAAGAAAATATGTAGCATCTATCAAAAAATCGTCGTTTTTTAAATTTTCATTTTCTTTTTTTTTGCCGATTTAAATTTAAAATTTTTAGAATTTTCTTTTGAATGTGTCCTAAAATCTATCTGCATATCAAATTTGAAGTTTATAAATCCAGTAGTTAGAACTAGGAATTCCTATTATTCTCTTATTTTCAGACCGTTTAGCATATAATATAGGTATTTAATAGATAAGACACAGATTTTCGTTGTATTCAATTAAAGTAAAATGAGAAAAATTTTTGAAACGTGAACCAAGTCAAAGCAAAGCATCTGCAGGATGGATTATAAAAGATCTTGGTTAATTTTGAAATTTATTGTATCATATGAGATAGAGAACCAAAAGCAACAAAGCAGTAGGGAGATTCTTCTATGCTGATTACGTTACTAATTATGTGTTAATTGCCCAAGTATTATCTTTCTTCGAATTTTATTGTAACTTTAAAAAATAAAATGTTTGATTAACTGTCTGTTCTGCATGGTTTGACTAAGGATCCAACTTGGACTCTCGACTTCACTCGATTGTGAAAATAACATTAACTACCCACGTTCGAGATTGCTTCATGAAGAAGATAGTTAGAATCTGTCTTAATTAGAAACACGATTTTCCGTAGATGCAATTTTATAAAAGGACTTCACGTTTCCAATCATTAGGATTCAAAATATTCGATATGTTTTAAAAACTAGTAGCGTACTGAATACTTAATAAGCGCTATTTATTTTTTAAAACGAGAAAATTGTGTACTTTGTGACTACCAGCAAATGAATAATTCATTTATTTATATATAAAAATCAAAAACAAAGATGAATGATTAATAATTCCATTGTGTTAAAGACAAAAATAACCTTATTTTGCCGATCGGATAATATCGTTTCACTCGTTATAACATTGACTGACACATTTAAGTGATGAAATCAAACGATACAGATTAACTGTTGAAACTAAATAAAAAGAAAATGTATAAAGATATATTTTTTATTAAAAGGAAATAATTAATTTCAGGAAACTAAATAATTTCTAATCATTAGCGGATGTTATTAAATCGTTATTTTAATTACTTATATTTATCAAGAGTTGGTGGTTAGTTTTATATTTTTTCTTCTTAAAAATAATATTATATAAATAATTTTTGTAAAAAGATTTATTGACTTTTTTAATATATAATATGCTGTAAGTCTATAATTGAAGAACAAGATTCAACTTGCTCTTCAATTATAGATTTACAGCATATTTTATTAAAATTGAATAAATCTTTATACAAAAATGATTTATATGATATTAATTGAAAAAAATTTATTTTATCAATTAAAATTATATAAAATATATTTTTTATCCAATAAACATATATTGTCTTTGCCATATTATAATTAATAGCAAATATTTCTAATTATAACTCTGATTTAATTTGGTGATATTCATAGATTTAAGTGAGATGCTGTGGACAATTTTTTATATAATATAAATTATAGATCGTATAGATAGACATAGATAGAATTATAGATTGTATATTGTATAGATAGACATACTTCCATGCAATATGTCTATCTATAAGAAGAATTTTTTTTAAATATTAATTAGGTCTATTTATGATTGAAGTACTATTTGCTAATTTTAATTATTCTTTTTAATTTTTATAAAAAAAAATAGAAGAATTTTAGTTATATTACAGTAATGGCAAGAATTGTATAATATTAAATATACTCCAGCGTTGCAATTTCCTATTCAAAAGAGGAAGTTCTTAATCACATGCGATCAATGCAAAAAATTATATATATATTTGGCTGATTAATGAGGTATAACTCTATTGAAAAAGCCAGCTACTTTCATCAATTCGCTTCAAATGATTCACTTATGTCAAGTGAAGTTACCAGAAATAAAAAATAATTAAATATTAAAATTATTTTAATGAAAGAAATAATTACTTTGTAGAAATTTATGTTTTCTAATATCATAAGCGGATGTTTTCAATTAATTGGTTGAAGAAATTTATTTATCAACTGTTGGCAGCTTTTCTCCTTAATTAAGAAGTTGATAAAAACTTGCGATTTTTTATAAAGCAACTATTGATAATTTTACTTAAATAGATAAGAAAATTCTGCCATACAGTATTTCTAGAAATTGCTTAAATTATTAAATTTTAGATGATTTTCATTCACTTTTGTTAGGCCTATATATGATTTTCTGTTAATTTTTTAAAAAAGTTTAATTAATTATATTATTTTATATTAAAATATAGAATTTTATAAAATAAAAAAATCTTCATAGTTTCCTTTCTGTTACTTCCTTAATTCAGAGAGGAAGTTATTAATTACATCCGATGCTTGATAAAAATTAGTATATAGTTGACTTATTACATTGTATAACTTTACTAAACGGACTTACTTTCGTAAACACAACTCAAGATTAAATATTAATCGGAAGAGCAGACAAAAAAAATGAAGAAAATAATTGCAGCCGTATTTTTGTTTGCTGTTTGTTGCAGTGTTGAAGCCTTTACCGAAGACGAAATTGAAGAAGTCATCTGCTGTAATGCTATTTCGATTTGTTTATTTTTATAATCACGAAGCACATTTTGTGACATTTTCGTTTAATGTTTTTTATATTTTTCAGCTATTCCTCATAAATATCTGCTGAGATTCGTCGGATGCACATACGATAGAAGTCCAGCACCATTTCAAAAGGTGAGAAACATGTCAAAGTTTAAACTTTATAGAAAGATATTAATTAGAAATTAATATCTTGATATTCGTAAGCTATAAAATAATGGTATTTTCTAGTTTGCTAATGTCATACACCAATGTGTCGATGAATTTTATGAAACTGATGGAAGATCAGATTCCGTTGTATTATTAATGTGCGGCGATGTGGTAGAGAACGAAGACGTAAGTTCTTTCGACTTGATCTGATTACTTTTTTTAGGATTATTTAAGTTTTGATTATTTTTATAATTTTTTACTTCAGTTTTTACTAATATCATACTAGTGGATAAATTATTCTAATCACTTTTCGAATAATTTATTGTAATTTTGTTTATTTGTTCGTAGTATTTTTATTTATTTTAAATTATTTATATAATTTAATTGTAATCATTTTTATCTTTAGTTACGAAATTGTTTGCATAAAAACGGAGAGGTAAGATACGATATATTTTTAAATTCATTTAATCTTTGTTCTAAAAAATTAATAATTCTGATTGTTTTCATAGAAAATAGAACATCCAACAAAGGATGAAACTGAAGAAGTTTTGGCCGGAGCTAAGAACTGTTTAATTGAGGCAAAATGAAGAATTATACGGATTAACGGTTTTGATTTAAAAATTGTTCAGATATTCTTATTAAATATCATTCTCTAAATATCGCTTCTAAAAAGTTTTCTTCTAAAATTTTTTCATTGATCTGTTTGCAATTTTATTAAAATAATTAATGTAATTAATATCTGTGTAAAAATAAAACTAAATTTAGAGCATTAATGTTTTGTGGTTATTAAAATTATTTCTTAGATAAACATTAATATCGGATTTTATATTTTACTGTAAGAGATATTATTTTATAAAATTTTAGATTCTGTTAATGAAAAGTAACGTGTCTTTAAATTGAGAACTACTAAAATGTCATTATATTCAAAGGATTTTTCATGGAAGTGTTACTTCAACTATATAAACGATAATTAGAAAGATTAGAAAGATGTACGCACACCGTCAACTCTTTGAAATTATTTTTAACTCTGCCATCCTCATTCGGGTGGACCAATAACTTCAGCATCACAAACATGTTAATAATTTAAAATTATAAATTTTATAGATTAACTGATTATATAGATAATATGCCATTAGATATAATTGTAATAATGTCCTGCTATTTCTTCATGGGAGAAATGACATCAACCGTGATGGCAGAAATAGAGATTGAACGAATCACAACTTCGTTATAACATTTTACACAGATTTCAGCTAAACTCTCATCATTGGTGGCCATCGCCCAACTCATAAGTTCTGATATTTTTATACACAAATCTTTTACCGTGCTTTTTCTCTATGGACAGATTTTTTAACATAAATTGAAACGAATCTGTCTTTTAAACTTATAATAACTTATTCGTTTAATTATATACATGTTCACCGTTATTATAATTTATATTAAAAAACTACTGTATTTTAATTAATACGTAATTATAAAAATAGTGATATCGTTAATTATATGATATTTTCCCATACCCGTGTGTATATATATATACAGTATAGATACATAGGCCTATATGGTACGTAAGATTAATACTAAACAATTTAGAATGAATTCGATGGTTTATTTCTATGAAGATATAAATTTTTTATCGATACGTAATGTGATTTTGAAACCACTATTGATCATTAAGAGGCAATTAGGCAAATTTAGGCCCCAATTTTTACTATTCTTCAAGAAAAAAATGACAATTCAATTACATTAAGTTTTATATCTTTATATTAATAACTTATAATTTAATAATGTGTCGAGAAACTTTTATGAAAATAATGAAAAATCAGATTCCATTCTATTGATGACGTGTGACGATGTGCAACAGGATGATGAAGATTTAAGATCTTTCGACTTCTCATGTGAAAACTTTTCTGAAACTTATTTATATTTTCGTCATTTTTATAATATATATATATATATATATATTTACTGGAATTTCTGTTACATTAGTGGATAAATTACTGTAATCACTTTTTGAATAATTTATTATACTTTTGTTTGCTTGTTTGCAGTGCTTTTATTTCTTTTAAATTAGTTATTAATTTAATTATACCCATTTTATCCTTAGTACAAAATGGTTTGAATAAAAAGGTAGGAGTAAGATACAATTTTATAAATTCTTTTAATCTTTATTCGAAAAAATTCATAATTTATATATATATATATATATATTTTTTTTTTTTTTCATAGGAATTTGAAGAATAGCACGGAACGAATGCGAAGAATTTGTGGCAGGAACTATGAAATGCTTAATTAGTGCAAAATGAAGAACTGTAGGGACTATTCTAATAAAAATTTGATTAAAAATTGCCAATATATCCTTTTTTAAATATCATTCTCTAACAAATTTCTTTTAAACTTTTTTCTTTATAGATTTGCCTTTTTTATCGCAACAGTTTAGGCAATACTAGATTTCAAGATATAAAATTTGAAAATATAACACAGACAATCATAGTTATGGGTATGTATTTCGGCCAATAACACTCTCTTCAGTTCCATGTTATTTGCAAAATTATAACATAATATTTAACTAAAGAAATTTGCATACAGTAGACATAATTAAAAATTACAGTTTATCTGTCATTTGTTACGAAGAAACTGTAATTTTACCTTGTAAGAAATGCAAGATAATCTGCATTTCTTACACGTTAATGCCAAGGAAAACTGCATTTGGAATGCAAGGTAAACTGCATTTTTTTAAAAGGTAATACCAATGTAGTACCAATTTTTATACAAGTTGTAAAACAAAAATTTATTTTACAACTTGTATAAAAATTGCAAATGGCACTTCCCATTAATTTTCTTCTTCATAATCTATTACAATCATATTTTAAATTTTTCTTAATAATTTTTTAATACAAAACTGATTTCCATTATAATCTGAATTTTTTTCCCTAATATTAACAACAATAGTTCCACTTTTTCTGAAAACTTCTGTACAGTTTATCTCCTTTAACTTTAAAGACTATCAAAATTTTATAATTTGATTTAAAAACTTAATAAAAAATCTTATGCTTTCTTAAATATGTCATATAAATAATTTTTGTAAAAAAATATTTATTGACATTTTAATAGACTATAAAATGCAGTAAGTGTATAAAGAAAAGGAAGATTGAAATTAAAACTATATTAAATAAATTTTTAAATCCACAAAACATATATTGTACTTACCTTTTTATAATTAATAGTTATCATTTCTAACTATAATTTTGGATTAATTTGGTGATATTCATAGATTTAAGTGAGAAGCTGTGAACAATTTTGTATATAATATAAACTGTCATGCAATATGTTCTATTTATCAGAAGAGTTTTTTAAATATTAATTAAACTATTTATGATTGAAGTGCTCTTTGTTGATTTTAATTATTTTTATAATTTTTATAAAAAATAGAATAATTTTAGATATATTATAGTAATGAAAAGAATATTATTAGAATTATATAATATAAAATAAAATTCAGCATACTGTTCGCAATTTTCTATTTAAAAGAGGAAGTTCTTAATCACATCCGATTAATGAAAAAAATCATATACAGTTTATATGGCTGATTAATGAGGTGTAATTCTACTGAAAAAAAACCAACTACTTTCCCCAATCCGCTTCAAATGATTCACTTATTGCAAGTGAAATTTCCAGATATGAAAATAATTAAATATTAAAATTGTTTTTATTAAAAGAATTAATACTCTGTAGAAATTTATGTTTTCTAATATCACAAGCGGATGTTTTAAATTAATAGGTTAAAGAAATTTATTTATCAAGTGTTGGCAGTTTTTCTCCTTAATTAAGAAGTTGATAAAACTTGCGACTTTTAATAAAGCAATTAATTTTATTTAAATAGATAAGAAAATTCTGCCATTCAGTATGTCTAGAAATTGCTTAAATTATTAAATTATTATTAATTTCTTAAATATTTCTTATGCATATATTTTTAATTTTTAGAAAGTTTAATTAAATTTTCAAAAGAGACGGGGAAAGTTTTATTAATTTTAGAAAAATAAATTTCTTCGTTAATTGTTTAGATTATAGAATTTTACAAAAGAAATTCATTTTAAATTAAATTATTAAAGAAATTAAATATTAAATTATTAGAATTTTGAAATAAATTTTTAGAGGAAATTTTTCTCAATAGTGTAAATATTTCTATGATTATCTAGCCCAGGAAAGCATAGAATTAAAAGAAAGTTGATTGCCCATTTCTGTGCTATGTACTAAGACATGGATTGCATGATAAACAAGAAAACGTCTGTGCAATTTCCAATAGAGATGATTAGACATCGAAGTAATTTATTTCTGTTCTCTTGGGATCAATAATACTTATTCCCATACTTACATTTTATAGTTTTCTGTTTTTTACATATAAATTTCTATATTTAAGCTGCATATGTTCCGAGAAACAGGAAGAAGAAGAGAAATAATGTCTGTGATTTAAATATCATCTGCTCTTTAATTCGATTAAAGATGCATCTATATTTATTTTGTATAAACAGATTTATGTCCGATTCCTTCATTATGAATCTCTGTCTGCATATCAACTGCTGAAGACTGCGCTACTCAAAAAATACGAAAAAAATTTATAGACAAATTATAATGTCATTAAGACAATTTTTTGTATTTTGTTGTTGAATTTGAATATAAGTGTTTTTGTTTTGATAGTATATCAGTATAATAATATTTTCTTTAAGTGTTTTTCTTTCCATATTTCTGATAAACACTTCAAAAAATCATCGCACGGTATCAGTTTAAATCAAATATACACTATTTTAGCGTAATTCAAAGATATTCATATAAAGAACATGTAGTAGTCTAAGTAACGCAACTCGATCCATTTTTTTTTTTAATCAGGCAAAAAATAATACTATGAGATATTAGAAGAATTGAATCCAATTTTTCATGGAACGACCAACTCAAATCGCTTCTAATATTTTCATGTAAATTAAAAATCTCTACAATTTTTTTTTACACATCAATTGATTTCTTTGTCTCCAGTGTCGTTAAATTTCATAACAAAATTATAACCAATTTCTAATAAATTTAATTGTTTCTAAAAGAAATTAATTTTGTATTTAAGATAATTGAAAGTAATATTTATTTTATTGTTTAGGTTAGAATTTAAAACTTGATATGCATCAAAATATAATTTGGATATATTTTCATAATATTGCTTGACGATTATACATTAATTAATCGAAAATTCAAAAAATATGAAACTTTCATATCGATTTAATTAATGTTTATGCTTATATGAAGTAATTAAACTTAATATTGCATATATTCTACTATTTTTATCAAATACAATTTTTCTTATAAATTTACGTATATTCTATTGAATTAAAACATATCATTTTTTGCATTGTTTTGTTAAAACTATTTTTAATAATCTAACTATAAAGAATAACATATTTGTAGTAAACAAAGGATAAATAGGACTTTCATCCAATGCCAAGGTAAGAGCTATCTAAAGATAGATACCATTACAACAGGTTCAGTTTTTTATCAGATCACAGTGGGGGAGACATTAGGACTCTAATAATATATAATATATATTTTCCTATATATTTATATCCCATATAAATATATAGGATAATATTATATCCTATTTATTTATTTAGAATGTTATATTATCTCATGATCAACGATTTTGTTAGAGAAGATATTAGATTGATACAAAAAACAAAGCTGTCAATACTCAATGATTATCATTATAGCATTGCTACATCATTTCCAAAATTTAGCAATTTTGATCTGTAAAATAAGAATCTGTTATCCTTTAAGAATTATGTGACCGATTTTATAAATAGTAAACTTTCTTCTATATAACGTATTAAGTAAGTATTGAAGATATAAGAACGTGGCATAAAAACTTAAATTTGATTCCAAATTTACACTTATTTTAAGAAATTTTATCAATTAGAATGAAATATCGGTTTGATATAGCTTTCAGATATTGAAATGAAATAATAATATTTAATTAATGAAAATTAAGAGACTTGTATAGATTTAAAAAAATGAAACGTCCAAATGAATCTTTTAATTAAACCATTGTTCTCAGAAAAATTAGATTTATTGCTGCTTAGAGAATGAAACTTAAAAATTCATTTGAATAATTTTTAAGTCAATTATTAATTGGTAAGAATTTATGTATAAATCTCTGTATATAGAAGAATAGTGGACGAACTGTTGGGATAGAAATCAGAGACTGAAGTTAAGAATAGAATGTGTAAAAAAGTTAGCCTAATTTTCTCTAAGTTAAAATTGTCTACGTAATGGAGTTTGTTTTGTACCTGTCTGTTTTTTTTCATTTCATTAGACCTGATGAATTCGTCAATCTGTACGACATGTGATATGTCGTCATTGCATCGATGACGATACACTTCATCATTTTACATAATTACTTCTAAGTACGTGTTATTAATCATATGTATAAATACCTAATATTACGATAGAGCATCTTATTTCTCAGTGATCAGTTCAAAAGTATGAACTATGTATAAAATACTGACAGTTTCCTATCAGATTGAAAAGATTGATTCTCAAATAACTACTGAAAACTAGTATAAATTAACAGTTGAATAAGATGATTCTATCACAAAGTAAATATTAGCAACAATGATTTTTTTCATGGCACTAATATCATTCTCACCTTTACGAGTGCGATGTTGATATAAAGAATTCAAGTTATGATCTAGCAGGAGATAAAATATCCATCAATGTTACACATCTTTAAGCAAATTCAATATAATGGTGTCATTTAGTGTTATTAAGTTAGAAAATGTAATATTATTATTTAAAGTATGTGTTATTGTATTTTTTTATAATAATATACAGGGAATAATCGAAGAAGTAAAATACTACTGTCAGCGTCTGAATTAAAACGATATTTATCGTCGAAAGCAGCAATCGTCCGTAGTTTCGTGATAATTTTCGAATAATAGAATACTTAAATTTATTTTCAATATTTTTCAGAAAGGAGAAATTAAGACACTAATCAGAGAGAATTCTCTCGTCATCAGTTTACGAAGCGACCAACAATCGTTACTTGATTTATCTACTTAATAGTTAATTACAGTTGTTTCTTTTCCTTCTCCAAGTTATATTTTCAATTAATTATATAATTTCTTAAATTGATGTTCATTAAAGTGGTGAATTTTATAATTAAATTTAAATTAATTTTGTAATCCAAATTAAAATATATCTACTTCCATCGTAAATTTTTGTCTTTGTTTTTCTAAATTATTCCTTTAGTTTATGAAATGATTTAATTTAAACGCTACTTTTAGCCTATTTTCCGGAGGAAACGGAAACTTTGCAAGATCGGCCCAATGTCTCTCTGATGTTTATCTTCCATTAATAATTTTTGAAGTAATCAGCAGATTCTAAAAAAATTGATACAGATGTTCATCCATTAGACCTTGCTCTGCGTTATTTCTCTCACTATACTCATTTTTTAAACTTTACTTTTGAAGAAAAAAATGATGCTGATTGTCACCAAGTCAGATTCCTTTATTGTGCAAGATATGAATCTCTGAACTCTCTCTCAAACAACTCCGACAACCCAAATTAATGAACATCAGAAACCGAAGAGAATAAGTGTCTTAATCAGAATTTTCTACGAATATGTACAAACTGAAGGGAATCATTAGAGGAAGATGCAGTAGTTTTTCAATACGACAAAAATTATGATTTGCATGTTGTTATTCCAAGAAAGTTAAACATCGAATGGTAATGTCTGAGAGAAAATTCAAAATAGATGGTGAAATACTGTTTAATAACGCCTAAAAGTGAATATAATCCAAGAAAACAGAATGGAAAGTTTTCATAGACCATAAAAGTTTCGTATTCCGATTTTAATATTTAGCAATATAAATTTATTTGGAATAAGCCAGGCACAAGTCCCTGGGTTCGAATCCCGGCAGGGATGAAGCGGCAGTTATTTTGCTTCTATTTTTTTTCATTCCTCGTAAATTATTCGAAAAGTTTATTTCGAAAATCGTCTCTTTTTATAAACAGAGTTTGTAGAAAAAATGAAATGAGGTGAATAATTGTAATTATATAATAGAAGCGAGAACAAAATGAGATTTTAGGAGAGACAGAAAAAGTATTTCCTCCCTGCCAGGAATCGAAATGACGATCTCTGGCTTAGAAGTCGAACGCATTATCCAGTGCCCTACAAGAATACGATTAAATAATTCTTTGTAAATATTCACATCGTGACATTAATATATTATTTTTTTTAAAGAACAGCTCGATGTCATATCCTTTAACTCTATAGGATACTTTAATCTTGCAGGATAGAATTTTATTTTATATCACAACTTTAGTTCATATTATTGTTAATAAGATGGTGATGAGAGTTAACATAGTGAAGTTAACAGATATATGTCTAATCCTTGGTCTACCTGATTTTTAGCATAACGCGGTCGCCCATGGCGATTTCCATCGCATGACGTCACTAAACGTAACAATAGATGGAGGCAGAAAACGGATGATTTATGACATCACGGTGTCGTAACAATGTCGTTATCGCTATGGCATCATCAATGCAGCGAAGTGAAGTCATGGTGAAATCTTTGCTGATACAGTAAATTTCGTTAAAATTGGACAGGAAACTTACAGATTCCAGGTATTAAATAAATGAAAACTAAATGTTGGCCATTTGATGCAACTACTGCATAAAATATAAAATATTGTGAGGTCCTAGGGCCCACCCACATTTCGTTCCTTTTTGTCGTTTAATTATTTTATCATATATGTATAATGTAACCTTTTTATAACTATAATAATTGATCTATATATTACTTCTGTATAA
>WUQG02012878.1:0-11038 GCA_011317285.2 Androctonus mauritanicus | reverse complement strand
TCATCAGAAAATAGCACATGGTTAATGGAGTTACCATCCTTGGTTATCTTGTACATTGTTTCCCAAAATTCAATCCTGCGGTCAAAATCATCTTCACTCAGTTCTTGCAACAAATGCGTTTTATAAGAATGATACTTTTCCCGTTTCATTATTTTTTGTATTGATCGCTATTCCAAGTGTGTTCAACCTGTC
Source organism: Androctonus mauritanicus (assembly GCA_011317285.2). Lineage (NCBI taxonomy): Eukaryota > Metazoa > Arthropoda > Arachnida > Scorpiones > Buthidae > Androctonus > Androctonus mauritanicus. Next base: position 10,846 of record WUQG02012878.1, on the reverse strand, counting down.
GATCGCGGAACGATTTTTGGTCGACCTCTTGTTTATTCCTCCTTACAAATTGAATTAAATAAATTATTAGGTTTTCAAATTTTATCATTATTTTGTATTATTTGTTAATTCTCTTTAAGTGTATTGCTATTGTTTGTTTATTTTTCGTTAAATTGCAAATCAATAATAATCTTATCATTTGGAAGTATACGCATGAAAAGTTTCCAATATTAACTGATATTGCGCAAAAAATTCTGTCATGTTTCGGATCGACATATTTATCAGAATCCGCTTTTTCAAACATGAACGTCAGAAAACCAAGAAACCAAATTATAGATAATCATTTGGATGATTGCAATTGGCCAATCGCATATGAAAATATTGCCAGCTCCAAATAATACCAAATTTCACATTAATTCTTTTTTAATCAACCAGCATTTCCTACATAATTTATGAGTTTGTAATCAATCTATTGTTTTTTCTAACTTTAGTTTTCCAAAATATAAAAATAAATATTTTATTCCAATATATTTGTTTTATTATGTTATATTAAAATGTTTTATTATGTTATATTAAAATAATTAAAAGTGATAAATAAATTTTTAAATACATAGTTTTTAAAATTGGGAGAGTAGGTCCTCCGAAGTGAGTGAGCGCATTTAAACTGCATAGTTGTACGTAATCAGATATCAGGTTGGGGGAATGTGATCTAAATATATAAGAGAGTAGATTGCTGAATAACTTAGTATAGAAAAGTAGTTCGCATAGTAAAAAAATAAGGTTGAACACAACTGTTCTATTCATATCATGGTTCAATGCCAATTGTTATATAGAATATTTTGGATTTTCTATCACGTCTAACATAACGAATTTTCATCATTAGTAACAATGTTTAACTGTCTAGGTTTTGGTCGATTTTTAACACACTCAGTTTCATTAAACTTCTGTAATGAGTTTGAAACAGTTGATTTGGAAATGGACTTTCAGTCAAGATGAATTTCATTGAAAAGAGTTATTACTTTAACGCAACTTCGGCGCCTCTCAGCATATCCAATCATCATTAAAATTTATATCCTCTTTTTTCACTTAAGTGGGCCATTTTTAACAATAATTATTGCATAGATACTGTAAAGAATGATTAACTGTAGAAACGTTAGTATGAGATAAAGTACACAAAAATTGACGAAAATCATAAAAAAAACGATATAATTTAATATTCAAACAAGAACACAATGTAGAACAGAGTCTGTTGCTAAACAACTTCCATTGCCGGCTGAAGATCTGACTATGCGGAAGTATTAGCAGCGATCGCAGTGAATGAACAATAGCTATGAAGAAGAAATGCTGCGGTAAAGCCAATATGAGTCTTTTTGAAATTTTCCTAAAAGATAAGTATGTGCTATATCACTGAATTCAGGATGACATGTTCGTTTCGAACATGTTCAAATTGATTCCTAGTGCCGTTTAAAAAAGTGAAATTTGTCTTGGATGTTGAAAACAAATGTCAATATAATGTTGAAAAGAATACAGACAGCAAGACCGAACCAGATGCCAAATTTCAAAGAATTTCGATGAACCGTTTTCAAAATATTCAGTCGTTTCCATACTTTCTAACGATCCTGTATATATTTGCTATATTATATCACATATTCAAAAATTTTATGTCGACCATATTAATATTCGACATAAAATTTTTGAATATGTCTCCAAATGTCGTTGATTGATTGATTTGTTTTTGAATATTCCCGCCACATCTGCCATTCTCGCTATGTCTCTCGCGCCATACCATTTGAGGATTGTTTTAAGCAAAGCTCAAATTTGATGGAATTGAAGATTTTTCTATTTTGACATTGAAGATTTTACTTGAAACTTTTGTAAATATTATTCAACATTGTAGTCGAAATTTGTTTCGATAATAAATTTTTTTTTCAATTTATTCTTTTTATCTAAAATAATACTATTAGTACTAATTGAATTTATCGAGCAAAACATCTTTTTCCATTAACAGATGACGCCACTTTCTATTCTATTAAACCTCCTCCTTGCGGGGCGAAAATATGCTCTGTCACCAACTGTTCATGTCTGTGGAGAGATAGATTAATCTGATTTATAAATGATAAGTATCAGCAGTCAGGCCTAGATTCCCCGAATAAATTTTTGAATGAATAGAATCAGGAATCAGAGTATATTCTGAATGGAAGAGTTGCCTTGAAATCGGCAACTTTAATCAAAACTGTATTTTGACCATGATTTTGACAAACATGTTTATAAAATAAAATGACGGTAATTGCCAACGATTGGTAATTACCGTTAAATAGAAATAAGCATACATTTCCAATCAAATTCTTCAGAATATACTAATTGAACTGATTTCATTGTAGTTTAAGTAAATGATGATAAATGCGTATCAAATAAGCTTTTCTTTAAATAGAGTAAAATAAATCTCATTTAAAATAAACTGGTTTAGTTTAAAAAAAAAAAAAAAAGTAAAGATAACTGTGTTTTTCTTTGAAAATAGAAAATATTTTTCAAAGATAAAACGAAATTTATCGATTTGGAATTTTCCACAAGTTGAATAAATTTTGTCATTAAAAAATATCCTTAAAAAATTTTTAGAATAAACTTCAGCAGTTTTTTCATTGTCCTTTTTGATGTATCTGTGCAAAGATAAAAGTTGTTTGTTTTTGCAGCATAATGGATTCAGTCAGATTTTCTGGATTGAGGTGAGCATTTATTCAAATTCCCTTTATATTTTAGGTAACATGTTTTCCGGCTGATTAATAAATAAAGTTTAATTTCTAAAATTTTTTTACAGAAATGAAATACATTTTTAGTTTAATTATAATAACTAGATGTCATCAAATAATAATCAATTTTTACAATTATTTGTAAAAACAATTATGAATTAGTAAATAAAAAATATTTTCCAATTTTTTTGTATAAGTTATCTGTAGTAAATTGTATTATAAACATAAAAGTTATTGAAATATCTTAATTACAAAACAAAACGTACATTTTAAAAGCAATATACGCAGCGCTGTTTTTTCTTTGAAAATAGAAAATATAAAAGAGGATATAATTTTCGCCCGGATAATCGAAAGTTTAATATATATTGAAACAGGTATATTTACTTACGAAAATATGATGGATTTGAATATTTACTGCTCATTACATTTCCATATCATTATTTTTTTTTTGCTTTATTTATTAGCAGTTATGTTGAAAAGTGGCCGAAGATATCCCGTATCAGTAATTAAGGAATGGATAAAGTTAATATGTATGTAATTACATTATTTTCAAAGCAAAATCAACTAGAAACGTACATTAAAGATGCAAATTGCATTTGATTTTGTTAGATGGCCTGCTCTTAACGAAAAAATAGCATATCATATTTTTTTATATTACTAAATTTTCAAATTTGTATGTTTTCGAGCATCATGTATAAGTTATATTATGCATTTACCGATTGAAATAATTTGTAAATATTGTACTGATGCAGGATTGATGGAAATACTGTCTGTTTTAAGTTTTATCGATTTTATCGTTATTAATATCAAAAATACCAGTTTAATCAGGAATTCTGTAAGAGGATTTTCTAATATTACTATGAATCGTTAAAAATCTTGACAAATTCATGAACTTTACTAGTTTCTTATAAATATCAATCAATGTAATCAAATGTCTAATGCATGTGATTTCCATCTATGTTATAAATATGTACAAGGCTCAGTACAGTAATTGCTTATAACATATGAACTCTCTACTTATCAGATATTCGTTAAATTTCTTTAAAATTTTTAGGGCTGGGACAGTAGGTCTCAGAATGAGTGAGCGCATTTACTGCATAGTTTTACCTAAAGTAAATATCAGGTTGAGGCAAGCTCTTTGGGTTGGGGAACGTGATCGATATAAGAGAGTAGATCGCAGAATAACTTAGTATAGAAAAGTAACTCGCATAACAAAAAAGGTTGAACACCATTGCTCTATATAAATCCTATAAGTTAAATTAATTTTTAATAACCGATACATGTTCATTATAATTAACTGCTAATTTCCAAATATAACTTGTGATATAGAGATATATATGTAATATTTAGATATGTAATTATTGTATTTAAAAATAAGCTCATTTTTATATTAGATAAATTGTTTTAATATATAAAGACAGCTAAAGAAGAAAAAAATTTTATTTCTACATGAACATTAGAAATATATATTTGAGAAGTTCTGAACGATAGTGTATTTATAAAATAAAACAAAATGCTTTGGTTTAATAATATTAAAAGAATCATAATATATATTTTTTAGTTGATAGCCAAAGCAAAGAAACTATTTGTTTCTCAAGAGATCTCGATTTGTTTCCAATATATTAATCTGTTATAGATAAAATATTATCTAGTTGCTATTTAAAAGATTGTTGGACACAGTACCAAATTTCAGCTATGTTTTAAGGTCGACTTCCACAATTAATGCATCAAAACTTGTTGATGACATTTTGTTTACATTTCTGTTTCGCCAGTGTACTTGGCTTAATCTTGTATACATATTCCAAAACAGGAACTGGCATTTCTGCATCAAACATTTAAACATCACCTTACCATTCTGCTAAAGGTTAAATTTAATACTGTATACACTATTAAATATGGTGAAAATAAAAACATCCTAGATTGAAGTGATAATTCAAGAATAGGATAAACATTGACTAAATTAAGATAGAATCACCGCCTAGCCTTAAAATTGGTTAATACTGTAAATATTAGTCTTTTATGAATTATTTATCATAAAATCATTTTTACAATTTTTAGCTAGAATTTATTTCCCCTTATATTATATGAAGGGGAAGTAAATTCTAACTAAAAATTGTCCGTGTGTGTGTGTGTGTGTGTGTGTGTGTGTGTGTGTGCACATAACATACATTATAAATATTTTTGTGTGTACAGTATATAAAATTGCTTATTGATATATGATGACAAATTTGAGAGAGAAAATAATTGAAATGTTGAAACTGAGTTTAATTCTTCAAAGTTAATCCTAAATTGGATATTTTAAATTAAAAAAAGACTACAATAATTTATGATTTATCAATATAATTTTGTTTTATATTTAAAGCTAATAGAATAGACAGTGGCAGAATACTGTAACAGTGTAATCTATGAATAATTTGGCAAATTTCTTATCGTTTCTTCATATTATTAATTAGTTTATAAGAAAGCTATTGGTTAAAGGATCTGATTATAAATACTATATTAGACATATATCATTACTATAGCTAAATTATCACTTGAAATAAATTTAATCTGATATAAAGGAGTGTCAAAATGTTATATTGTACTAAGGAATTTTAATTTAAAAAAATTTTTTATTACAGAATAAAGGGGTTAAAGTGCCAAAACCTGTGTCTACCGGACCAAGCTCTTTCATTCCAACTAAAGAGGTAAGATTATCTTTTCATTTTGTAAAATCGCCATTTACTAATTTTCCACTGATACCATTTATAAGGAAAACGATCTGTCATTGGCAGTGAAGTATTGTTTTCGTTTTGATGCCAGAAATACCTATTTTCTTGCCAATACACATATTTTTTTGTTGATAAACCCGGGGAATTCTAAACGGCATCAATATTTTCGGAGTAAAGTATACAGGAGCTCTTTACCAATATAGTTAAAATTGTCAGGTGGAAAAAAGTTCGAGATCCGATGTTAACCGTTCGGTCGACGTCGTTTCTATCCCCGGATTCGTTAAGTTGCCAAAAACGTCAAGAATAGCAAAGTAGAAAACAAGCTGGTTTTTCTCACTGCTTGTTATCAGGATAAGACTTAGTAAATGGCGAGAAAACAATCAGAGGTAATTCTTTTTTTATGGCATTGTGATTTTAATTATGTGGTTTTGACTAAGTTTTATTAATAATAATAATAATCATTATTATTATTAGGTGCTGTCACCAAACGCGGACAATTCTGAAGTAAGTAGTAACAGTTTCTGTTAATAGATGGCGATACTTTCGTAAATTCTTATCGCGCTTTTGTTCATTGTAACGAAAATGGAGAATCAAAGGCTGCACCCAATTTACACGAAGCTTAACCTTGACTCTCTCCCATTTTAACTGCAGAATACTAGATTTTTCTTAATATCCATTATTTTTTTTATTAAACTGATTATAGTATTGGTGTGATTATCCATAATTATGTAATAATTTCTATTTTTTAAATGCATTTCTATATCCAGTATGTTAATTTAATAGTTTTATTTTTGTTATATGAAACTTTATGTTAATTTTTAGTTTTCAAATTAAACTTTTTTGAAATTTTTTAAAAATTTAGAAATTACAGGCCTGTCAAATGATAGAAATTAAATTAAGATAGTATATACAATGCAGGTTCACGTAAAATGCTTTTATCAGCTGTTCATTTTCCAGAGGATAGGTAAATGGAGAGAGAACAGTGTCATGGTGATGACGTTTGGCAGATAGCGCACTGTTTACGTGGTTCTAAAACGGTCTCATAAAAAGTACCGTTTTTGGCTGCTGGATGAACTTTTATTTGTACCACCGGTCCATTGCAATATTAGAGTAGATTGGCAATGTTAAGAGTCATATATCTAAATGAAAAATCCATTATCACATAGAACAAAACTCATTTATAATTCATCAAATTAAAATATATAGTTAATATAAGATAAAATTATTTTTGTTCGTCTGTTACAAATACTAGAATAGAAGATAATAGTATAATTGCGAAGCACACTGAAAAATAAAAAATTAATCCAATCAAAAACTATATACGAATAACCAGATATGAAAATGTTGTTTAATTTAAATTGAAGTTAAAATTGCTGCAGCAGTAATTACTGAAAGTGCCATAAAAATTTTAAAATTTTGACAGCATTCCGCTAATCATTGCTGAATCAAATACAATAATTCATACGACTGAATTCCTTCTAATTAAAGCTTGACCTTCATTTCAATCATTTTTAAAAGTTATTGAATATTAATTAATTCAGTTGAGTGTTCAATTTTATGAAAAATCATTATCCAATTCTGTTAATAAATTTGCATAAAGCACTGCTAAACTCATTATTTTATTCAAAATTATTACGATTTTGATATAGTTTCGAAATTTTATCTGATTATAATATAAAACTGATTATTATTTATTTTTCGATTTCTCGCATTCGCTTCATTTTGCTCATCCAATTCTGAAACCAATTTTTATGAAAATTACTGATATCGTTGACCATAATATTATAATTTAGCTTATTCTGTTTTTTCATTCTAGAAAACTAAACTTAACTCAGATATCGATATGTCAACAAGTCAACACAAGTTGACTAAAGTACTTCAAAAACAACTTTATCGCTATGCTAGGGGAAAAAACCTAGTTACTTAATATAGAAGGATATCTTCTATGTTGATAACATTCATTTTGTGACGAATCGAGCTAATTTAATGTTTTGATTCACAATATCTGATGTTCTAGAAGTTACTTTGTACTTTATTTATAATGAAAATTCTATTTTTTGCTTTGGATTAATTTGTTTAGTTTGATATTAACAATAACTAATTTATAAAAGTCAATGATAATTTTAAATAATGATTAAGTTGTTAATTATAAATAATGATTAAGTTGTTAATTATAATTATTAATTTTTATTAAAAATATTATTATCGTTCAAAAAAAAAAACACAGAATTACTTCAGTACCAGAAAAGACAGGATCAAACAAACCAAATTTCTTTAATAAATAGAAAATATTACTTATTAATATACGACAGGGTGATCAGTTTGTTATTGCGTATTATCAATAATATAATAATAATTCAATTTGCAATTTTCGTATAGTAAATGTAATCGCGAATTTCTTGTTAAAGAAATATCATAGGGTTATATGCTAAAGCACCTCAGCGCTTATGTCATGGGATCTTCCTCCATTGTATGGCATAATGTTCTTTTTTAGTGCGATAGTGACAATATAATAATAGAGTAAAAAGATCGCAATCCCTCTCATTGAAATGCAAACAACGTGGTATGTTTTCAGATAGATAAGCAAAATTTCAGATTGTGCTGCGATCTACTGAGAAGGTTTTTGCGATCGATCGGGTCGATCGCGATGCTATGCAAGATGTATGCATGCTGTGCTCAAGGGCTATGCTTTAACCAAGCCTTGGCTTTAACACAAACTACAATGAACTCTATACTTAAATTCCACTAATATAAAAATTGCATAATTTATAGATTACTTGATGAATTTTAAATTTAGTTACTGATTAATTTTAGCAGCCGAATCTATACTAGGATTAAAGACAAATGGAAGCAAGGTCGGTCAGTTTTTAGAATTTTAATCATAAAATTATATTATCAATATTTTCTCTGATAAAATTTAGATGCTTTTTTTTTACAAATAAATATTTATAAGGTTTACCAGAGAAAGTATCATTACAATTAAACATTTTGATACTGAAATGATTACTCAACAATAGGATTAAGAATATTAAAAAACATAACATCAGTTGAATAGTCTCCCAGTAGTGAGATAAGATGGCAAACTTTAATTTCCACTGACTGACAAACTCTGATTTAAAAAAAAAAATAATTTGGATATAAAATTAATAATTACAACTTATTGTGGAATTATCGTTCTAAGAAATTATAAAAGGTATTTGAAATATTATTTCAAATAAAATATATATCTCAAAATAAGACATAGGTTTACAATTAGTATTTACAGGAAATCATTTAAAACAGTCTGCAAATTCTTTGTGTGTATTTTTTATGTTTATATTTACTTACACGCGTCAGAACGCGTCTGCTCCTTGATCTGTACACCCTACACAGGCCGGCATTGAGACGTTTTCGCAAAATGTCATCTCACATGAGTCTCTTAGTGTAACAGTTACTAGACCCTATGAATATATTTGTTCAGCTGCAAAACAGATAGGCAGTGCATGCCAGCATAAGCCTTTGCTGCCTCAAACTGAGCTCTCTTCGAGAAAGGGTGCGCGCGTTTTAGTGGCAGATATTCTTACTGGTTTCACTGGTTGGCATAGCATCCGATGACTTATTTGAGTTTCTATCATATTTATTGATACTATACTATATTATTAAATAAATCTCTCATGAAAGAAGTATTTAATTAAATCAACATCTTTTCGCTGAATTTTTATTAGAACAGATTTAAGCAATGCTTATGATTGATACTATGATTGATAAATATACTATATTATCATTTTTCAGTAGTATCATTTTTTTAAAATTGAAATTAATACTGTTTATGAAAAATGATTAAGATTATTAATCTTATCATGTAACTCATTCAAATTTTTTTATCTCCTTTAATTCTCTTGGTGTTTTTTAATGCCGATTTCCATCCAGTTATTAAGTGGCATTCCAGTGCCACTACGGGTTGCCCACATTATTTATGATCAGGCATCAGATGGAGATGAAGTCCATCGAACCTGGCCAGGACCCTTTCTGAAAAACTTTTGGAGTGTGGTATTCAGGAATTTTCTTGCTGTTAGTAAATAAAAAGAACATTGTAAAAAGAATAAGACATTGTTTTCATAAGAATCACCGAAGTATTAGAATTTTCATATTTGACTAAATATTACATTCATTTTGTGACGAATCGAGCTAATTTAGTGTTTTGATTCAAAATATCTGATGTTCTAGAACAGCGTTTCCCAAACTTTTTCTATGACGGAACACTTCACAAATCCTGAAATTTTTACGGAACGTCTTGACTATTTTATAGTATACGTAGATATTAATAATAAATTAGGCAAGTATAAAAGTTAAGAAAACAAACCGAATATTACCAAACTAATTTATGTAAAATAAAACACATGAAAATAATAAAATGAACTGACGACTCCAGTTTCAAATTGGCACAGTATTTAAACTCATATTAATTTTCAATACATTACTAATTTAATTATATTAATTATCATAAACTTATATTAATTTTCATAAGTTTTTACGGAACATTTACTGACTTTCCATGGAACATAGTTTGGGAAACGCTGTTCTAGAAGTTACTTTGTACTTTATTTATGATGACAATTTATTTTTTGCTTTATACATAATTTAATACTAATAGAGTAAATAATGAATTGACTGTAGCCATAAAGAATTATTTAAAGCCATTATCAAATCATTGGTCGACTTTTTTTTTTAGTCCGCCACTTTTCATATAGTACTCTTAAGTGGCAGGACTAAACGAGCCCTTCCACAGGCTGCCACACGTGCGGAATGTCATTTAATTTCATATAAGAAACTTAATTTTTATTAAGAATATTAATAATACGAAACATTTTCTTTCTTTAAGATCCCAAAAAGCAATATAGATAAAAAAGAAACGTAAAAAAGTATACAACCTATGCAACATTCATTTAATTATATCTTGCTTGCCACTGTTCAGCTAAAACGAAAACGTTTTTTCTTTTTAACAATATCAACTTCACTGTCTGAAATTTTTTCTCCATTTAAAGTTTGTGTATCTTCTGCTCTCTTTATAAAAGCTGTAATCTGACTCGCTACAAAACAATCGTTCTTTAACACAAATAAGTTTTTTCTGTTCCATATTCCTCTATTGAAGAATAAAAACTTATTTTTTATTCAAGAACTGAACTTTTGGAACACAAAATACTTAATGGTTGACAATTAACTCAATTTCAAATCGAAAATAGACTGCATATCGTTCCTTTCACGGCACACTAGCGAAATTGCATTTATGATTAATTTTAGCAAAGTATTTCCTAATGATTGCATTTTATGTGTATATTGTGTAGTCATAGTGTAGATCAGTGGTTCTCAACCTTTTTGTAGCGGCGGAACACTTTTGGTACTAATAGAAAAATAGCGGAACACCATCTT
>WUQG02012867.1:0-11786 GCA_011317285.2 Androctonus mauritanicus | reverse complement strand
CAAATTTTGGTACAGGATGTGTAATTGAAATACATACGGGTTTAATCCTTGATTTTGAGGTAATGTGCAAGTATTGTCATTAATGTGCACTAGCTAAAGCTGAACTTGAGGAAGATTCTCCAGAATTTCAAGTTTGGTTTGAAGGTCACAAAGGCAGCTACAAAATATTAACTACATAGATCCATCAGGAGGTATGGAAGCAGCTGCAGCAAAATTAATTTGGAGTCATTCCATTTCAAAATACAACATGCATTATTGTAATATGCTTGGGTGATGGAGATTCTCAGACTTATAAAGAACTCTGTGAAATGAACATATATCCTGGGATAAACACTACCAAAGAATAATGTGTTAATCATGTAAGTAAATGACTTGGAACTGCACTCCAAAATATTAGAAAAGAATTGCCATATATTGGAGGGAAAGGAAATGGAAAATTTACAGAAGAAAAAATTAAGAAATTAACTGTGTATTACACAGACATGCAGTTAGAAGTACAAACAATATCAATAATATCAAATGCTATTTGGGCAACATTTTTTCATAATATTTCACTAGATGATCCATATCATGAAAGATGTCCAGGTGGAAGAGATTCCTGGTGTTTCCATAATAGAGCAATTGCCAATAAACAGTCTCCACCATCACATAGCAACATGTTAGGCACAAAAATTGGGATTTGTTTGATTGGGATGTTGCCCAACATCTTATATCTATTTATAAGAAGCTAACCAAAAAAACTCTGTTAGAAAGATGCAAAGCACAGACTCAAAATGCTAATGAATCATTACATTCACTGATATGGCAAAAATGTCCAAAAACAACATTTGTGCATCTAAATCGAATCAAAAGTGCTGCTGCCAATGCTATATCAGAATTCAATAAAGGTTGTCTATCAATCAAAAATACCTTAGAAGAAATTGGTATCCAGGCTGCAACTATATGCACAAAAATTGCTGAAAAAAAGAAATTCTCTTAGAATAAAGAGACGTATGAATAATAATTATGAGAGAGAATTACACAGAAAAAAAGATGAGAAAAAATGCAAAAACAAAAGCCCAACTTAAAGAAAAGGGTATTACAAATAAAGATTACAGTGCTGGTATATTTTGAAAAACAAACTTCCTACTTCATTTTTGACCCTGTGTATGGTCATGTACATATCATGGAAAATATGCAAATAAAAAATTTAAAAAGCCAATAATTTCTAAAAATTTTCTAGGTAGTATGAAACCAAACTATATAGAATAATATATAAAAATATTTTGAATATACATTACTAAATTAATTAATGGCAAATATTTGTTTTCATTTTTTGCCATTTTTCAAAACTTTATTTTTGTACATTGCAAAAACCATAAAAAAAATCTAATTAAAATAACGATTTGAAAATTGATTCTTAGGTTCTTGAATGATTGTTGCATGCAATGACAGAGCTAGAATTGCAAATTTTGCATTAGAATTTTTTAAATTCTAAGATTTTTATCAAATTTTTGAAACAAATTTTTTGACTTTGTGAATTTTTTTTAACAGAAAATGTTTTGTCAAAAAGCTTTCTGTCATTGCATAAAGCATATCTTAATGAGTTAGCATGCAAAAAATCTCAAAAATAGACAAAATACGTTTTGAAAAAAACCATTATTTTTTCACTATTTTGCTTTTTCAACCCCCAAAAAATTTATATATATTTAAAAGTTGTACATTTTCATAAATAAAACAATTAGGTTATATGTTTACAACAATTATTTGGTCAGTAAATTGATATTTGGCAAATTTAGATTTTTAAGTAGTGTCTTTTCTTACATAATAAAGTACACAAAAATAACTTACTTCAAATAATAAAGTAAATAAATGGATGCGTACAGCAGCTTTATTTGCTTCAGGAAGAGATGCTAGTTGACAACTCCATTCTTCAAGTGAGCGTGTATCAGATGTTGTCATTGGAGCTGCTGCTTTAAGAAGAGCATTTACGTTTTCTATAATCTATTAAAATAAATATATAGATATATTGTTTATGTCTTTAAAAAAAGATTTAAATCATTTTAAAGACCACCTCCTGTAATAACTGTGAAAGCATTTTTTCCCGCCAGATCTCTCCATTTCTTACTACTACAGCAACAATAAGATCACAAGCTCTATATACAGTATCTGGAAGAATGTCAAGTAATCTCAAACAACCAGGTAACATATGTTCAGTAAACTGATCAATGACAATAGTTTCCAATGGTTCTTCTTCCTGCAACTGCTGTGTCATTTGTTGCTGATCTTTCTCTTGTTCTTTAGATTCGTCAGTTTTACTAGCATTAGCTTCCTCCTAATTATTGAAAATAAAAGTCTAAGAATATGAAATAATTACAATGCAAAAAATATTTAATAAACACAATTAGAATCAGAAATTTGTCAATTACATTCATTATTAACCTAATGAATTTTAATAACTTCAACGAAACTATCAATACATACAGTTAAGATATTAGCATTATTACAGTATGGAAAAGAGAGTTTTTCAAATTTAGAATTAAATATTTTGATATCAATAAATTACCTGACTTGTGGAAACAAGAACATTTTCTCCTAAGGACATAGCAATTGCTCTTAACATTTGATCTTCCTCTGACATATCCCAATCCACATTCAAACCCTGATAAAATAAATTGCATATTACTACAACATATTTGTAGAAACTAATTTAAAACTTAAAAACCTATTTAAAGAATTTCTAAGAAAATATCTATCTTAAAATAAAACAATAGATTAACAAAAAAACAATAAAACTTAAACATATATTTTTTGCATACAAATAAAACAAACAGTATATACAAAATAGATCAGAAAAGAGAATAGTTTCAATATGGGAAGATAATCATTTTTGAGTTTAATCTGAATCCAAAATAATTTCAAAAATATTTCCAGGAGTCAGATAAATATACTTAAAATATTAAATTCAAAAATTATGAGTATATTTAGGTGCTCTTCAATTTAAGAGCATTCTAATTATAAACTTTCATACTTATATAAACACTATTTCATTTTAAAATTTTAGAAAGTTTCAAATTACTTTCAAAAATTTTAAATGTTACAATAGGAGAATACTCTAGCAGCATATCTAACATACAATTACAAAATTATTTAACATATTACATTATTTCAAAGTGACAAATCTTACACTGAAAACCTTGCTACATAATGAGAACTTTTCATTCAAATTTCTGATATAAGAAACTTCTAATTGGTCGAATTAAATGTATTTTGCACAATACAAGAAATCCTTGAATTATGATCATCTTGACTTATGAATAATCATACTTACAATAGCAATGTCACTAATAAATTTTCTGACTGGTCAATGCAATTGGCAAAATAGTTACGATTCCTGATCTGATATACAAAAATCATCCTTTCAATGTCTAATTTTTGTATTTCTGCATTTAATAAATTTATTATGGCAAAGTGGAGTGTAATAATAAATATTGATAATGGAACTTCATAACATTTTGGCTATTTTTGACTTCAAACCAGAGTTCAAACCAAATTTCATTAGGAGTACCTATATGCATTGGTTCTCAATTATGATCACTGATTTTTCTACCAATATGTTAAAACAATAACATTTAATAGCTTAAACTATGTACAACATTAACAAAATCTATAAAAGTACAAATTTTGTAAATTTGAAACAACGTAATTTGAGGCTTCATAAATCAAAGGATTACCTGTACATCCAAGAAATAAGCCAATAAATAATAACAGGATTGAAATATTTATCTAAATAAAGCAAAAATACATCATCCATTTTGATAATATAGGCTAGATGCATAAATTAACTACATAAACTGTTTCACATATCTAATTTTTAAAATAATTTCTATAGAAAAATAAATATAAAATATATTCAATATACTTTTTTCAAAGTTTTAATATATGAATAAATTGCTGTAGATAATATGCAGTATTTTAGTATAATAATAATTTTAAAAATAACAGAAAATACATACAACATTTCCACGTGCTAATGGTGCTGGGTGACTTAATAAATAATCAGTAGCTTGCTCTACAGAAGATGTATGTAATAAGGCTTCTGTAACCATTTCTCTTCCAAATCCCATATCCATTAACTGTTGTAAATGCTCTTGATTTATTCCTTGATCCTCTGTTTCTTGTACTTTCTTTCCACGACCATTAATACCATTTTCACCCTTTTCTTTTGCCATCTTCTCCTTTATTAAAAAAAACTCAATATATCTTTTCATCAAAAAGACTTCAAACAATTATACACAATCTTATATACACCAAATTGTGATCAGCACTACAATTATAATATTCTGATCAAAAAATGTAATAATTATATTAATAGAATTATATAAGTAAATATTATCATAATATATATATAATAATTTGGTCACATTAATGACACTCATATAAAAAATTTTTATGATAAATTTAATATACTGAATAAAAAAAAATTAAGCTAAATGCAGTAAAGCCATTCTGAAGTTAGATTTCTATGGCAGAAAGTATAAACTCTTCAAATGCAAATTAAATGTACTACAAATTTGGACCTCACTAATTTAAAAAGTTCTGAATGAAAATACTTTGGACTAGTGAAATTTCAAGCCAATGTAGTTGAGATTAAATAAAATAGATAAAATATTATTATTATTTAGTTGTTTATCAATGTGTACTTGGCATGGAATAACTCCGGAGCAAAATGCTATGTCAGACAAAAGTCAAGACAGTTAATACACAACTAAACATCTCAACTAGCTAACTGTCTGTGTCAGTGCCGAGAAACTTTCTTACTATGCTGCATATATTTAGTAGTGATGCCTTCTGTAGTGTTATGTATGTCTTGGGATGTAGATCTAGTGTTTTGAGGCTTTTCTGTAGAGTGTGAGGAATTACTCCTATTGAGGATAGAGTGATGGATACTGTGACTACCTTTTGCATCCCACAGAGATACTTAATTTCTTGTGAGAATTCTGTGTATTTGTTAATTTTTTAGATGAATGCATCAATGGATGTTGTGTGTGTTGAGTATTGAGATGTCTATAATGTAAGTAACTTTATTTTGTTTGTCTATGCGAGTGATGTCTGGTCTGTTGTGATGTATGGTTTTGTCTGTTAGGATGGTTCTGTCAGAGTACATTCTTGTGTGTCGACTTTTCTAAGATTGTGTCTGATATGTACTTGTAATATAGTGCGAGTGTGTTTATTAATTTATGTTTGATTGCGAGCTTTTGGTGTATTATGTTTCCTATTTGGTTGAATCTGTGCAAGTAATCTGTTTGTGCAAGCAACCCGACGTAATGTGATGAATCGTTTCAAGTACTATGTGGCATTTCCTACAAGTGTTCATTTGTCAATGTGCTGTCCTTCATTATGTATTTTCTGTAGTTTTTCATATTTATTACCTGGTCTTTTATCCCTATTATAAACTCTTCTGTTTCTGTAAATAGATCCCCAACTAACTAGCTGTTTGACGCTTTGGTGTCTATAAAGTGTTTCTGAAGGTTGTGCAGGTATCTGCCATGGAGTTCCCTTCCACAGCAAGATGTTTTCTTTTCTTGTATGTGTGCAGTGTTGTCTATTGGGTTTGGAGTGCCGTTCTGTAGATTTAATGATGTGATGTTTCTATCTGCCAAGAATATAGCTTTGTGTAGTTGTGATGTATGTTGTTTTTTATGGAAGAACTCTCTCAAACTATAGATCTATTTGTCGTGTAAATGTAGAATGTCGATAAGGCCACGTCTTCATTCCTTGCGTGGGAGAGTAGTTCTTTCTATGGCAGATTTCAGGAGATGGTACTGATATTTTGTAATTATTGTTCGTGTTTTTCTTTAGAGTGATTCTAGTTTTATCTATGTCTATTGTATCACTTCAAAGGAGTAAATCAGTACTGGTATGGCGAATATGTTATAGCTTTCACTGTATATTTTCCATTCAGATGTGTTTTGAAAATGTTATTTAATCTGTTGGTATACAGTTTTGACAGTGTTTGTTTAGTTTTCTTCTGTTCTGTGAGTCTGGCCTGTTGGAATCCCAAATAATAATAATAATAATAATAATAATAATAATAATAATAATAATAATAATAATATGTTTGATTTTAAAAGCTATATTTTCATTTATTTAGATAAATAAATCATTGTTTAATCATACTATTGGTTTTGTTGGCTTTAAATTATTATGGTCAAATTTCCTTGTCCAGAATGGACACCAGGTTATAATATTATGACTATAGGAAATTGATTCATGCTTTACGAGTTCCTATTTAATATGCTTGCTCCAGGAATCGATTAGTGCAATCAAAAACATTCTGGAATCAAAAGATATTTTATATATTAAGGTTTATCTTAGATTATTAAATTTGACTGATTTATTATAGCACTTTCAATATATACAGGACCTATTTACATGGGTAAATGTGCCACCTGGATGGCCCTAAGATACAGAGGGATCGGTCCCAAAAGTGATGAATATTAAGATAAAATTAAGATGTGTGAATAGATTACATAAATAAAACTCAAAATAACTTTTGCCTTCACTGAGCTCAAACTAACAAATACCATATCTCATAACAGAGTGTTATTTTTCTTACTATTCTTAAGAGAAAACCGCAGAATTGTTTTTAAATATAATTTATTGCTCCACTATCCTTTAGTAGTACTTTACCCAGACCACAGAAACTGCATTTATAAAGTAGATGCATATTTTTAAATTCTTACGCTGGATGAAAATTTAACAACTTAATAGCACTTTGAGCCCCAAAAAGACTAAGTATAGTATTGAATATACAGTAATTATGCAATGTTTAAAAAATCTATAGATTTTTTCAACATTTAATTATAAAGCCAATTTTATAATATGAATAAGAGAATTTATCAATAGAATTCTATTTTACCAAACTATCAAATTAATTTTCATATTATTTCAAATTTTGGTTAGTCTAAAGTATGCTATATTGACAATATAAATTTTTTTTTCAATTCTGTAATAAATCTTTAGTGTGATTAATACTATGATATAAACTATCATTAAGAAAATTCAGAACTGATATTTTTCATTTAATTATGGATAATTACATTATTGTAAAATATAAAAATTATATGATTGCATCCATCAATACTAAAGATAAATCAAAAATATATTCTTGTAAAGTGCAAATTATTTTATAAATGATAGAAAAAATGAAAATTATGCATAATAAAAAAATTTATACACTGACGACTCGACCTATTATATATAAATTGACATTTTGAAAAAAATTCTATCATTTAAGATATTTTCTAAATCATTATAATTTATTAAACAATGTAACAGCATATTTATATCATCATAGCATTACTATAATGACAGTTAATAACTCACTCAATAGTGAACAATTGTAACATTACAATATGATATATATTGTATTAAAATAATTAATACATTTTACATATGCATCAATATAGTAATTTGAATCTTCTGAATTATAGTTAAATATATATATATATATATATAGCATATAATGTTATTTTTAATTTACATTTATTTGTAATAATAGTTTAATAATTTTATGTAAATTTGACTTTTGTAATGCTTCCAGAGATTATTTTAACATAGTTCAATAAGCATCTGAATATTACAGATATTATGTATTTATTTCAATATTCATCCTTTATTTTAGAGAATATTAAAATTAAATAAAACATTAATTTATATATTTAGCAAAAATACAATGAAAGAAAATCTTTTAAAATTATATAATTTAATAAATATGGTTTCTTGAATTAGTTACTCTGTCATGTTATAAGTTCTTGTCTACATTTAAAAAAAAAACTGTAGCTGTAGTGGTGTCAGAGAAACTACCATATTTAGCAATTAAATTGAACACTTATTATTTACAGAAAAATATATTGTGATTAACTTTAGTCTCTGGATTTATAGAAATCTGATTTTAAAGTTGTCTGGAAAAAAATGTAATAAAGAAAACTTTCATTTAGAATAAAATTAATTGATAAAAGATAAGATTTTTTTTCATAATAGGCCAACAAGTGTCATCTAGAAATACTCAAATGCCATACTTATCTAAAGGTACAAATTGGGAAAAAACGTAGTAGAAATAATAAAGTTCACCTTACAAATGAAAGTGTCCCAAAATAATAAGTACAGTATTGAAAGAGAATATCAAAACACATTCTCAAGTGACAAATGCAAAAAAATCATGGATATGCTGACTGCAAAACACAAAACAAAATTGAAACATTGAAGCTCTTCTATAATAGTGTATACCAAAAAAATTTGTTATTCACAAATGAAAAAAATTTTTGTAAGTGAGGAGTATCACAATCTAAAGTGACAATAAGTGCCTTAAATCAAAAAAATTCTAAGAATGCTATAAGCACACATCCTAATTATTTTATAGTTTGGAATGGAATTTCTATTCAAGATCTACCAGATATGAAACAAGAATAAATCCAAAAATTACAATGTTATGTTCTAGAAAAGGTAATTAAAAAATTTTTAAATAATACTATCTTTAAGGATAAGAATTAGATCTTTCAAGATTCAATATAAGTCACAAATAAAACTCATGAGTGCTTTAAGCTAATGTTTCTACTAAAAATATTTAAAGAAATAAATAAATGAAAAGGCAACATTGATGTAATTTTCTAATATGCAAATTTGCTTCAAATAATAAAACTAAGTATTTAAGTTCAACATAGGCATTATTCCACAGAATAAAATGCTTATATATTTTCAGAAAGGTTTAATTTCCATATCTATTTGAGCAACAACTATTGAAAATTACCAAAACAGTTTTGGATATTTCAAAATCAATTGTAGTTCATGTAAAAAGATAATGTGAAAGAAATTTTAGTCTAAGAAAGATATGAAAAGAAAAACAACATTTGACTAAAAGAATTTTTTTTAACAGTAGTGAAATCATCCTGCAAGAAATTCCTAGAAAGCATAACTACAACCTTCAAATATAAAATTTTTTATGTAAATATTTCCATTTTCCACAGGGGGTATTGCTGTATTGGAAATAAATTTGGTTTGTAATAAATGAAAAGTATTTTGTGAGTGAAGAATCATGCATTAATAAACATAAAAATAGCACTACCAGCAACTTAAAACAAAATAAAAAGATTATTTATTCTACAAATATTTTCGGTGAAACATTTTGCTATCATCAGGGTACAGAACAAATTTTTAAACAAAAAACAGTTGTTGTCTAGGTTACCTGGCTAGACAGCATAAATACGATAAGATAAACAAACATAACATATAATAAAATACAGAGTAAATTTCTTTAAAAAATAAAGGTGTTAAAATACGAATAAAACCACAAAATAAGTAAATACAAGTTCATAGTGGTAAGGGCAGATGAGGTGAGCCACTTCCCTCAAACGTTCTGGAGACAAGAGGTAAAGCTGCCTATTTGAGGGAAGTGGTCCACTTCATCTGCATGAGTCCTTCCTTAAATTTAAAGGACAATTCTATCATCAGTTTACAGGCATCCCAATAGAAAGCCCAATGGCAGGGCCATTGGCAGAGATTGTATTAAGGTCTATAGAACTACAAATACTCACCAGCTTCAAACCAGATATTGCGGTATATATTAGGTATGTGGACGACATTCTAACAGTTTGGCGGAATGGAGAAAGAATACAAGAATTTATTGCAACCTTCTTGTTACCAGCTTATGGCCTAGTTCTTAAAAAAGATCAAGAAAGCAAGTGCAGTATACATTACCTGGATATTGCACTAACGATAGATAACCAGATATTGAAGACCGCTGTGTACAAGAAGCCCACCCACAGCCAATTTTAATACCCAGCTGGTCACTGGATTCAGTTTCATACAAAAAGGCTGCTTTTAGGTCTCTGTTTAGAAGAGTGCTGCTCTACTGCTTAGAATAGCATGAAAAAGAAAGGGAGCTTGAATTTATATATGAAACTGGGTATTGGCATGGTTATAGAAGACAATTCCTGAGAAATATCTACCTAGAGGTAGAGAAGGCACAATGTGTGGAACAGCAGGATACTGCTAGCCAGAACATGGCCCCTTCACTTAAACAAGATTATTTAACAGTGCCATATATGCTTGGCAGCCTAAAATTCACAAAGGATATAGCAAGGCTCACAGGAAGAAGGTTAGTATACAGTAGGATGCCAAATATATTCAACAGCCTGAGGAATGAAAAAGATAGAAGGGAGCATTTAGAAAAACCTGGTATCTATAGAATAACATTTGAATATCAAAATACCTGTCAAACAGCAGCATAAAACGTAGGTATGATGACAAGGATTCTGCATCAAAGGCTTAAGGAGCATAAGAGAGATATAGAAAAGGTGAATTTGAACACTGAGTTAGCAAAGGAGGCTTATAATGCGAACATACAGGTGGATTGGCACAACGCTAGAATTGTAAAGCCCATTAGAAATGAATTGCAAGCCTTACTAGCTGAAACGATCAAGATAACTAGGAGACAGGAGAGGGAAAAACCTTGTCAATGATAGGCCAGCAGTTGACCTGCCACCAGCATGGGAGTACATCATAAAGATGACAAGCCAATGAGGATACAACAAGTTGCTACATGATAAATCTGCAATATACTGCCATTAATAATTTGGATATAGCCAAACCCCGAACTACCGCAACCAGACCCCTATGGACTCGTATTTATTTTGTGGTGTTATTCGTATTTAACACCTTTTTATATTTTAAAGAAATTTAATATGTATTTAATGATATGTTATATTTATTTATCATATTGTATTTATGCTACCTAGCCAGGTAATCTAGGCAATAACTGTTTTTTGTTTAAAATTTGTTCTGTTATTCTAATGTTTTGTAGCCTGATGATGACAAAATGTTTTGCTGAAAATGTTTGCAGAATAAATAACTTTTTTATAGCTTTGGAACTACTTTGCTTCACTGATGTTATAAAAAACACACAAACAAGCACTATAAACAAAGAAAAATAGTTTTACTATGGTAAAACGTTTTCAGACTATAGGTTTAGTCCCTCATCAGTACCGTAAAACTACAATAGAATTATTCTTAGAATATTCAACTGTACAATGTTCCATTATTTGAATTCTAATTCAGGAACATCAAACAAATTTTTAAATACAAACATTCGAAAAAGTACATGTGCATTACATAAGATTTTCATATACAAAATGATAATATTTACAAAAATAACTTTAAAATTACAAAAACACATAATACATCTAAAACCTAAGTATACCGACAAGTGTACTTAAATATACGGGTTACGATACAGTGCACAAATACAGTCAATAGGTACTGCATAAACCCAAACCACAAGTCATATACAATGCTACATGAAAGGGAGAATACCTTCATAATATTTTTCAAAAATTGGTCAATACAGATAAGTATAAAAAATATATGTCACCAGGTTCTTGCCCTATCATGCAGTAACTTCTATCATACATACCACGTCTACGTAACATAAAAAAAGCTTTATTTATATGTTATTTCTGACACACCACTTCCAAGAATTGGGTAGATCTGTCAGCTGATTATCATTTATAATGTTATAGAAGGGTCTTCTCTTTTCAATCTCAATAGCTTCTATAGTGGTAATGCCGGCATTATCACAGAGAGGCTTGATTACCTTGGCCTGGTTCCAGCTTACCTCTATATCCTGTTTGTAAGCTTTCATAGCTAGGACAGTATTTGTTTTTCCTTTAGAAATATCAGCCCTATGTTCATTGATTCTCTTTCTTATGTTTCTTTTAGTACTGCCTATATACCATTGGGTGCAATTT
>WUQG02012856.1:0-11786 GCA_011317285.2 Androctonus mauritanicus | reverse complement strand
GCGCATTGGCAAGAGTTATTTTACCGTGTATTACTAGCAACTGTGTACTTAATATAAAAAAATTTCAGCAAAATCTGGGAGGGTGGAGGTTGGTCATTCCCTTGTTAGTTATAGTTTTAATGCAGAAAAAGCAGTTAATCAAAAAGTATGCATATAAAATTAATTAATTAAAAAATTAAAAATATTAAAGCAGCAAAATGAAATAAAGCCTCATTTTCTTTTATAATAGAGGAAAAAAGAGGTAGAAACTTATAGAAAATAAAGTAACCATATATTATATGAACACTAACTGAAACATAATATTGTCTATGAATAATATATTAAACTACACAGCACACAGGACATTCAATTAGATTAACTGAGTGCAAATGTTTTGGGTTTCCATTCAAGAAGGTCCTGGGATCAAATATGGAACCCACTTATTGATCTAACATATAAATTTTCCAAAGAGGAGTTTGGTTTCAGTTAACATTGTGATTTTCAAAAATCTGACCCAAAAGTTAAAAGGTGATGTTTTGACACTCTATTGATGTTTTTAAGTTTCAAATAAGTAGATGATCTTTTTATATTTTATTTGCCTTGAAGCACAACTTGAATAATATGAATTGCTATTTGTGTTTCATATATGTGCAATTGTATTGATGTTTTCATACTGAATTGAGCCAACGCTGAACAGGATCAATTCAAACAGGTATAATACAATCTTAGATCCAAAAAACATTTTTGAAGCAAAAAATAAAATACAATACCATTAAAGCAATATTTTATATTTTATTTTAATTATTATACCAATATAAAATTATATATCATATATTCTAAATTAAAAAAATAAGTATTAAATGGTTTTTCTAATAAATTTGATGGGACTGTAACTTCTTTAGTCCTTTGATCTGCTTCTAAAGCAACATAAGTACTTGATTTATTTTAAATTGTTATGTAAATGGTTATTTTAAAATTTAAATTAATTATTAATAGAATAATGATATTTTAATAAAATTCTTAAACACATATCATATGCTTCTAAATTGTGTGAATGATGGACAATCTTACATTGCAATTTTTCTTCCATAATATAGTGGAACTTTGGTTTAATGGACTAATAGAGAGGAGTGTGCATTAATGATGAAAGTCCACTAAGCAAAAGTGTTTTGAAAGTACACTACAGTATATTAAAATTAAGAAGAATATTATAATTATATTTTTCTACTCGTAAAATGAAATTATTTGAATAAAACTTTATAAATTTATTTACTGTACTCATATTGTGTTGATAGAAATGCTTTTGCTGTGATCAATAGTGTGACCAAAATAAAATGTTTGTTGAAGACCAAATAAAAATTTATTCCAAATATTTGTGTTTGTTAAATCTGAAATCTATTAAAGAAGAATCATTAAATGGGAGTTCTATTGTATTGTACAAGAATTCCACTTACTTGCCTTTTTTGTTTATATACTATAATAAAACAACTCTTTGCAAGTACAATTTTGTTTTATTTGGCATAACGTTTTCGGCCTAGCGTATGTCCCTCTTCATTCTGTATTGGCACTGAAGAGGGACATACGCTAGTCCGAAAACGTTATGCCATATAAAACAAAATTGTACTTGCTATTGTATTGTATTACTTTGGCTTAATTATTTTATTTCTTTTGAAGATACTAAGTAGAACAAATAATTTCTGTCCAAGATCATTTTCAAAGACATAATATCCATCATTCATCCAAGTTAAAAGATGGAATAGGTGCTCAATAATCCTATCTAAAATTTACTAGAATTATTAAGTGACAAGTATGCTTCTGATCAATGAGAGTAGTAAAAATAGGGAGTGCCAATACAAAAAAGATTCCCAGACACTTTATTTTAGTATATGATATTTTAATTTAATTAATTTGTTTATGATTTAAACAAATGTGAATAGGAAATTCACTTTGAATTATCTATCTTCAAGAAACTTAATGTGAACAAGATTTAAAGTTATCCTTTCAACATTTAGCATTTTATAGTAGAAGTCCAGACTTTCTGCTCAAAAAATATGTAAACATGAAAAGCAAGATGTAAGTGTATTAGTTATTACACTTATTAGTTATTATACTTATTAGTTAGTTATGTAAGTGTATTAGTTAGACCTAATGGGCCAATTGTATAAACAAAGACTAATTTAAACTGGGACTAAGCTAGAAACTTGCTTTAGCCTTGGTCTGCTTGCACTGAGTCTAAATTTCTCTTGCTTCAACTAAGATTAAGTATTGGTCTAAGGCTTAGACTGATACTTAATCTTAGTCTAAACAAGACAAATTTAAACTCGGCGCAGGCTAAAGCACATTTCTTGTTTAGTCCTGGTGTAAATTAGTCTTTGTCTATACAACCGGCCCAATGTCTTTACTACAGAATTACTTAACCTCTTTAATGATTATAATATTGTCAGATAGAATATTCATTCTAGGCAGATGTAGGTCAAACTAATACACATATCTTATGGACAAAGTCTTGACTTCTATCTAGGATAATACATATTTCTGAAAAAAATATTGTGGTAGATTAAAAACAAAATCATATCACATTTTAAAATTCTTGGTATTTAGTCTGGCTATGGGAATATAGAATTATATCAAACAAAATTTGAACAAATTCTTTTATAATTATATATTAGTATATTATTATACAACATTTAATTACAATTAACTAATTTATACTTACTTATAAGAACTTATCATAAATGAAGATTTACACTTATTGCAATAAATAGGTTTTTTATTACATTTTTTATCAAACAAATATAAACTTTCGTTGACAGATTTTCTTTGTTTTTTAATGGAATTCTGTTTACTGATGGGTTCTGGAGAATAATTCCGTTTTCTCTTGACAGATCTTTCGCTTCTTCTAACTATACGAGCTTTTTCCGATGACATACTGAATTTCTGTTCTGGTTTATCAAAAACTCAAATATAAAATAAATCTTCTCCATGCAGAAAAATAGCAAAATTTACATTTCATACATACAAATCGTTTATAGTTACAGACAGCGTAACAACGTTTTTAGCCATGCTGTTACATTTCACCCAGTGGCAATATTGTAAACATATTTACAGAATTTTAATCGATATACAACCTTCAGCGAATCTACTTCAATCTTAATATTTTTTTAACTTAAAATTCAAAATTTAAAATTATTTTCGATATTTAAATTTATTTTTAGATTTATAATTCTTTCAATATTAAAAGTGAAAATTTATTAAATTCTATTTTCGCATGGTATTTTCGTCAGGGTTAGGGAAGAGAAAGTTATTTTCAATAACATTGTAGGGAAATTTCTTTGAAATGTAAGAAATTTTATCAAAATTTCACTAAATCTTAAAATTAATAAAATTTATTCATTAGAATCTTATATTGTGTATATTTTATCAAAATATTATATTATGCTAGATTATCTATTTTCGAATAAACAAGAAAGAGATATTTCGTTTGAAAAGGAACGTTTGGCTGAATATACTGTAAATTACATTATAGTAAACATTTGAAAATCTATTTGGTATTTTTAAATAAATGATTTTTATACATTATCATTTTACTTAAAAGATATGAAAATTGAAAGTAAATTAAAATATATTGCCATACTGATTATTTATGTCGTTTCAATTTTAAGTACGGTAAGTAAATGTCAAAAGATTTATTTGTAGCAATCATTACCACGTGTTTACAAACCCAATAAAAATTATTATTTTGTTTCAGTTTTATAAAATTTACTATGTTGAATAGTAAACTTATGTGACTTTTTAAAGATATATATATATTTTTTCCTGTTTTCATCGAATATTATAAAAATATGAAAAAATTTGTATGGTAAAAAATTACGAACCAAATTTACTTAAATTATCTTATAAAGGTATGATTTTGATGATCTAAATTTAAATCTACTTCAAATTAGCATAAATTGTTATATGACTGTTAGTAATGAAAATCTGCTATAAGAATAAGAACTAGATGTTTTATAGGATGTAGATTGCATTGATATTAATAAATGTACTGTAATACTACCATATTATTTTATATAATATATTACGTTACAAGATTTTTTTAAAAACTATATAGTGTATTTTAATTTGCACCAGATAGGTATACAATTCTTTTGGCAAGTTTTTGTAAAGAAATTGAATTTTCATAAAAGATGAATTAAACAAATAGATAAAATTATAGTAGGAGTGTCATTCTATGAATTCCAAAAGAATTACATCTGTAGTGCACAATTCTGAGATAAAAGCTGTACTTATTTAACCTAATAATTTAAATTCATATCCAGGAGAATATTCCTATCTCTTTTAGTTTCTTAAAATCTATGAAAATGGACTCAGTTTAAATCTTCAGACTGATTAAGGATAGTTTATAAAATGCCATTCTTCGATGTGGTTGAATAATAGTATAGTTATAATAGTATTTCATCAAATTAATTCATTAATATATATTAGAAAAGGAGTTTGAATAAAAGTACTAATCTTATGTCAACCCTTTTTGAATAGGAATTTTGTAGAAGTTGTATTTTAAGAGAGGCAGTATTGCTTTTCAAAACTCCATTCTTATTTTTAAGCTTGCATTGAATAAAGTATAATATATATATTCCATCATATTTACTAATTTTAAGCAGTTATTGTCATATTACAAGTAGCCATTGGTCAGTTTCAATTTTAGGAATAATTGTACAATTTAAACCATCACTATAAGCAAGCACACTTATTTTTATTAGCAGGGAGATTGACCATGGTGCTAGCCATTAAGGCATACGAACAGGATGTTATTATTATGTGGGACGAAGCATGTTTAATAAGACCGTTATGGGATGATAGGGGCCTTACTGCTATAGAGGCAATAGAAGTAGAAAAAAGAAGACACTGCCAAGATATGGTTAATGATAATAGTCCACTGATATTACCCCCTTCATGGAGGTGGTGTGCAATTAACGCAGTATAACCATGCGCAACGCTACATCTAGAGAGATGCGTCAGGAGTTTGATATTGTAATATTAAAGTAAATTGTACTTTCTAAATTGTATATTGTAATATTAATATTATTCCACTATTAATATAAGTAAGGGTATTATAAATGATGTATCAGTCTGGTAGGATGGTGTAGTAAAACGTAAGAGTTTTTATAATTTTGAAAAAAGTTTTAATGTTCAAAATTTTGAAATTGTAAAAGAATGTTATAGTTCCTAGCTTTAAGAATGTTGAAATGTATTCTTTTTTGTTCTGTTCTATGTTAGTTGAGATTTGTACTGATGAGGGGCCACCATATAGGTCCAAAAATGTTTTACACTAATAAAAAAATAAGTAAAAATATTTGCTTATAGTGCTGGTTTAAATTGTACTGTTATTTAAAAGCAAGTTGTATGTGTTTAGGAATAATTTAATAGAAGAAAGTCATTAAAGCATTTTAACAATAATTAAGCAAGTATCAATTTCTGTAGTAAAAAAAGAAATAAATTACCGGTATATATTATTATCTTTAATTCTCCTTATATTAATTTAAAAAATATGTTTTGAAAGTGCATCTTGTTAATATTTAGTTTTTAGAAAGTCAGTTCAATTTATAATAATCAGTTCATTTGTGACATATTCATGATGTGGGATTTGATTTAAAATTGTGTTGATAAATCATTCATATCTCTGTCCATTTCAAATAGCCAATGTTATAATTGAAAAGTTTTGGACTATAGACAAAATAATTTTGCATGAATTTTGTAGTTTCATAAAACAAATGATATAGGTCGAGTAGAGAATAAAGTGTTTATATGTATAATTCTGTTTCTTTTACATAATTTTTTAATAATGAATATCTGTGAAATTGCTCCTTTGGTCAGCTAGTTCTATATAGAAATTATAGTTAGTTTGTGATAATTTTATGAAATGGTAATCTGTGTCAGTATTGTAAGGAGTCCTTAAATAAATATAATTTATGCTTAAATTGTATATTATATCAATTTTTTACTGTGTGATATTTTATAGCTATGTAACTTGTATAGATTATATGTGTTACTTTTCCATTTAAAAATTAAAACAGATATTTAGAATATTATTTAGCATGAGCATGTTTTTATGATGTCTATTTTATATGGCTTACAGTAGGGGCTGTGGATAAAATTTTCTTTTTTATCCTACATGTTTTTAGTAGTACATTTTTTTTAAGAGATTTCATCCCATTTAAAAAAAAATTTGTTCATATACTAAATTAAATTTTTTTGAATTATTGTATAGCATTGATATTCCATAAAATATGCCGTAAGCTATTACTGACCATTAGAATTTTACTATAATGGCTGTTTTTATATATTTAAAAATATAGTGAATTTTTATTATTTACTGAAGATATTCTAAAATAATTATTCTTTTAATTATTCATCCTTCAAAAATCTGTAGTCTGGATATTGATTATCCAGATTGAGGCAGTCCACCCCTGCAGATTAATCCCCAAACATAGGAAATAATGTTTAATTATTAATGTTTTTCCTTATATAAGATATCTAAAATATTTATAAGCATCCCAAATTTGTTTCTTTATATCTTAAATAATCAAAATTAAGAATGATCTTAAGTCTTAGTAATTAAAATTAAAATTCAAATAATAGATTTAAAATAAAATAAAAATAAATAATTCAAAAATTAAAATTGAATTAAAAATATAAATATTGTAATAATTTGATTTCCGCTATATATACATTATCATTTATTCTTTGATATTTGCAGCACTGTATTCACATAATTGGGAGTCTACTATATTTGTATTTTGTTTAATATAAAAAATGAACTTTTTATTATAATGAAATACAAAATTGTAAACCAAATATCCCAAGCCAAATTGACCCCTAGTGTAATAAGTTAGAATTAAACTGTAATATTAATATAGTAATTATTTTAAATCAAGATTATGATGTTGTCATCTATTGAGTTAATAATTAATTATTTAGATTTAAGTTAAAGTGTTTAAATCTAAATAATTAATTATTAATTTCACAGATAATTGCACTGTAATCTTGATTTAAAATGATTATTAAAATTACAGTTTAATTCTAAATTATCATGCTAGATGTTAATTTGACTTAGGATATTTGATTTGTAGATATTCCCTTAGTTAGGTTATATTAGAATACTGTATATTATAAAAATGTAATTATAATACTATACAGGTATTCTCCAACCTCTATAAATCTGAATTTACATAAAAATTTTTCAATTGTTTTTTCTTTTTTTGAAGGTATAGAATATTAACATTTATTATATTTGTAAATTACAAGTCCAAATATGAACCTCTCAAAAGCCAAACTAACTAACTCTATTTTTTGTAAATTTCTAAATTTTAGTACTAAACACTTGATTGGTTACTTGGATACTAAAATTGAGAAATTTATAAAAAAAATGGAGTTTGGCTTCTGAGAGGCTCATAATTAGTTGTGAAAAATGTATGAAACACTGCTCTATTCGGTACTACAGTAAATTAAAATCATGGAAATCAGCACTACTGAGCAGACCTGCTTTTTTTCGTAAACATCGTTAATAAAGTTTGGTGTTTACGAAAAAAGCAGGTCTGCTCAGTAGTGCTGATTTCCATAATTTTAATTTACTGAGAGGCTCATATGTTGGTTTACAAGATTTAATAGTTTATGTTACTTGATTATTTGTTTTGTGTGTACCATTTGTTGATCTTAAGCATCATATCATTAGTACAATATCTTTCCATGTGGCATTGTCTCCTTTCAGTCAGAGATATGGTGCTGTAATGCTCTATAAGTCCACCTAGCCTTGGTAGTTTTCCAATTTTATGCAAAATCCTGATTATGTAAAAATCTTTGTTCCCAGTTATTTGCTTAAATTGGGAAATACCAATATATGCTTTAATTCCAGTTTATTAGAATAAAGCATTCTTGAAAAATACTTGTAAATCAAATTCTCTTGAATTGGAAACTAAATTATCATTGATTTACAACAACAACATTTCACACCCATATTCTTGTAAGAGAGTATGCGGTATTCAAAGAAAGAAAACATTCAAATGCCACCAATTGGATGCACCATATATCCCTATCTTCCCTATTACACTATTTTACCAGCTTCATCTAGTCATTCTTTTTTCATACATGTCCACCTCTTGTAAATGCTCTAAAACCCATATTTCCTAGATATTCATCCACTTGTTCTCTCCACTCTTTCCTTGGTCTTCTTTTACATTTATTCTTCACACATCCAAGATATTTGCTTTGTTAATTGCTTTCATTCATTTGCTCCACATGACCAAACCATCTCAATTTGATTTATTGCATCCATCACATTCCTTTTCACTTCATATTGCTTTTGTATTTCATCATTGAGAAACAATCATATCTTGTCAGTCCAGCTATATAGCTCAAATATCTCATCTCCACTGTATTCAAATGCTTTCTATATCTTTCATCCCATATCCAGGTCTCACTTCCCTACATCAATGTTGGAACCAACACATACTGATATACAGCCATTCTAGCATTCTTTCACAGATACTCATTCCTCACAAACCTTCCAAGAGGACCAAACTTTTAATCCAGCATTTGCTCTTCTCACAATCTCAGCATCAATGTGTCCTGCTTCTCAAACATACATCATGTGCATTGAAAAAATTTGGTCCACACATCCTCTTCCATTCTGAAGCCACACTGCACATTCCATTCTCTCTCATCATTTATCCTTTTCACTCTGTCAATCACAATCTTACCAAATATCTTTCCTTCTACACTTAGTGAATGTATAGACTTATAATTTTTGCATTTACTTCTCTCATCTTTCCCTTTGTAGATGGAAACAATCACAGATTTAGTCCAGTCAGTTGGAACCACATCTTTCAGCTAACATAGTTTGCACCAGTACCACATCCACTCGACAATAGACTTTCCACCATACTTCAACATCTCAGCAGTGATCCCATCCATGCCAAGACTCTTATTACATTTCATTCTGCCAATTGCACTCATAACCCTTCTTCATTGATTTGCTGATCATGCTCATAATCGTTCCTTACATTCATCCTGATAATCTCATTTTCACTCTCATCTCTTTCTCCATTAGGTTTGTGAAGCTCATGGAAATACTCTCTCCATCTATTAACTATCCTAGATTCATCCCACAGCATTCTATCATTTTTATCTTTCACGTTCGATACATACATATTTGATCCCTTCTCAAATTTCTCATATACTTCCAGAAGATCTTTTTATTCACTTCAAAATCACTCTGCAGTTCCTCATCTCTTTCTCTTGCCACCTTCTCTTTACTCTCTTTCATTATCTTTGCATACTCTTTTGTACATTTCTTATATTCATCTGCCTTCATATTTCCATTTAACATTCCCAAATATGCTTTCTTCTCAGCCAAAGCATGTGCCACCTCATCATTTCACCATACATTACATTCTTTCTACCTATTCTCACCTCACCAACATTCACTACATATTCCTTAAAATGTGTCCACACATCCTCCATATTGCAAGTATTCTCATCCACTCAAGCCAGTTTTTCATACACATTCTACTCATATATCTCTCACTTCACACACATATTATCCACTTTCACTCTCATTCATATTTTTTTTGTTCTCCTTACATTTCTCCATCCTCTCAGTAGATTCAGCCTAGAGATCACCAGATAGTGATTTCAGTCTATCACTGCTCCTCTCGTCACTCTTGTGTCACTGATCTTCTCCTTCAATCTTTCATCACATACAGTCAATTCATTCATACTCCTCTGATCTCTTTCACAGCTCTCCAGGTGTACTGATGGTTGGCTTTGTGCCTAAAGGTGCTTGAAACAAATTACCTTCTTTCAGTACAAAGTTCCAACTTTCATTTATCACATCATTCAAGTCACACCAGAATTTATCTTTTTCATTCTCACTTGTACCATCCACAGGAACATACATTGTTATCAGAAACACTCTCTGCAATCCTAATTTCATCTTTATCCATATTATTCTGTCATTCATACACTTGCAGTATAACATAACAAACTTTTTTGTTCTTTCATTTGTCAGCATATCCATACCACTTCTTGCTCACTCATTATATTTTACTTTAGACCATATTCCCACAATGTCATTCCTTACACACACAAATGCACATCCCTTTCAATATGTTTCATTCACACAAAATACATCTAACCCTATATTTACACATTTCATTCACAAGTTCTGTTCATTCCCTTTTACTTGTCTATTCATATTCTACACACCCAATCTCCATTCACACTTCTGTTTCTATTCTCATTGTCCTATATCTAGTCCAATTTTAAATTTATATTTGATGATCCAGTTTTCTTTTCTTTGAGCTTTGAAAATCAAATAAAAATTTCACCATGTTGATAAGCAGCCAAATGATGTATAGTCTTTTGGAGAGGCTGCTGCCCTCTTGAGGGTCTCAGAAAATCCTGGGCACCACATCAGACTTCTAAATTCTGGCTATTATGGCAGAGTTGAACTACCAACAGCCCAGAAAGATCACTGGAGCATACAATCCAACTTGTCATGTAAAGTCATGGCCCAAAAGGAAACCATTAATTTAAATGGAAAAAATTATAATGTGTTCCTGAGTTAAAAAATTTCATTGAAGTAACTTGAAATACCAACTAGTTACATAAATGACAAAATTACTTCAGTAATTAATGTTAATTTTTATAATGCAATCTAAAAAAACAGCAATTTTCTGAAAGTGTATAATAAATAAATGACAGATGGCTTGGAAGTGCTATACCTATATTGATCATGAAGTAAAGCTATCATTTACCACCTGAAGAATCCAGATTCAGTTTAGGATTCCCTACTTGAACCAACCCTAACAAATGTAAAGTCCTAAACAGGATGGAGAGATCCTAATAATATGCAAAAAATATAAATTTTAAAATTTTATGATTTATTAAATTCACAAATTAAAAATTTTCTTATATTTTAATAAACTAGCACTCATATATTGATTTTACAATATTAATGCATTTGTATCAAAATTTATTTTTAATACACAAGCTTATACAATGATAACATTTGAAGTGTAGTCTGATATTTATATTAAATAAACAATTTGATTCAAACTGATTTTAAAATTTAAAACAGTAATCTAAAATCTAACAACATAATATTTTATAACTTTTTGATTAAACATCATTTAACATCTTTCATTTATCATTTTAGAGAAGTTTTATCATCCTACAAAGATTATGAATTTGCATTCTGTTTATATTCTGAACATATTTTGTTTTCATTTAATTCATTTATTTATAGTAAAATAATTCTGAAAAATTTCTGGATATTTTTAAGTTCAAAATTGACACTAAAAGGAATTTCTAATAGACAATAAACTACAGTGGCATTTGTGGAAATTGTATCACCTTACAAATCGTGAAAATTTTTGGTTTTGTTATTCTGTTTGTCTTAAAAGATGAAACAATTTGATGGCATTGGATCATCCTAAAATTTTATTGTTTCATAGATGATGACACAAGCATCAGTTATTTCATCATCCTCCTTAAAATGTATAAAAGCCAGCCCACATGTCCATGTGGCTAGTTTGCTGTTTGGAACTGTTAAGGTAACATGGGGAAATTTGTTCAATTGACCCCTCAGAAAAGTATAGCTATTGCCTTGAGTAAGGAAGGCTATTCCAGTCATACCATAGCTAATAGGCCTCATTGTAATCAGTCAACAGTGTCTCAACACAGTCTTCAAAAATAGCACTATTCACAAGTATTTATTTATTTTGTAAAACGTTTTCGGACCCAATTTTGGT